>PNEQ01003325.1:6526-16550 GCA_003012365.1 Medauroidea extradentata
ATTTCCACACTGCAGCTACAGGTAGCACCTATCTCTGTCCATGTCCTTGGCCCTCAAACCACTCACTTACAAAACATAGTCAAATTACACAATTATGCCTACTATTACACTGTAATATGAAGGAAAGGATAATTACCACTAAAACTTAATGTCCTAAACATAAGGTATGCTGGTGAGTTCCAGTGCCCTTTACAATATCAATGATGTCTTTACATGCAATTTCACTTGAACTGCATCACACAGAAACAGACAAGGTTAATGGAGAGTTAATAAAAGCCCAATTTTATTTAAAAGCGAGGCCCTCTAGAATGTGAAGCCCGGGGCACATGCCCCTTTTTGCCCCCCCCCCCTTTTCCCCTTCCCAATTGACTAAGCCCTGATTTTTTCTATGCTGCGCTGGCCTACGTAGCGTACTCGGTTAGGAACTGGTTTACAGTACGAGAGGCCCTGGGTTCGAATCCCGGCTTGGAATGGATGGTATGTTGTCTCTTCATGCCATTTCCCATTCATCAGCTTAAGACCTCATTAAATGTCCGTAAAACCCTCTCACCGCCTTTTTCTACATCGCAATGCAAAAAAAAGGATTTTAATGTTTCTTATTAACGTCTGAAACAATTTAATCTACAATCCTGAATACATTGCACAAATCAGAACAAAATAAATTTCCGCTAAGTACCATTGTGACCCTGTAGTTACTGTTTATTTCACATTTTCACAAGCACCACATGTTTGCTTATGACGCACGTGTGTGCTTGGCTCGCGCGGCGAAGAGAGAGGAAAGATAAAAGAAGTGAGGTCGGCCTGCTGAGTTGAATCTCCACTCGCACACCTTACTAGCAACATTTAACCACACAGAATATGCCAAATATTTTACAGCGAAATTTTTAAAGGCTAAGTAGCAATGAATGACTACGTTATAAAGCTCAATGCTGTTTTAAAATAAATTGTCATGGATTTAAACTAAGCAGACACAATTTTCATATGCCTTTAGGGCAAAAAATTATATAATTAAAATTAATTTAGTTTTTTTGAAATTCTGAGGAGGGCAAAGGAACTAATTTACCGATAGTGCTTCGCATCTCTGTTAGAATGCACTGCAGCGCAGCATGCTCTATTGATTAATTCTATTGCCGATAGTATGCAGTGGTGTCCAGTGTGATTATTTTCTGTCACGTCCTGTGATAAAATCAAAGAATTTATAAAAAAAATTATGTACAATTATTTATGCAGACTTTTTACAACAAATTTATTACCGTAATCGTAAATAATTTGTTTCTCCGATGCTAAACAACGCTTAAGTGCGAAGTATTTTTAGCAAGTAGACCAGTGAGTTTGTTTCACGAGAGTTATTTCCTACAATGGCAGCCGCGGCACGAATGTAACTATTATTTTACTGTTTTCTCGTAAACTTTTAATTCAGTTTTCATTGCAATTCTTTTAAAACAATTTTCGGGGAATTTCCTGAATTTTCTTGTTTAGAGCGGGCGGGAGAGAGACAGAAAGATTGGCGGCTTGGTGGTGTTAATTCATCACTTGTGAATGCAATGGAACAAGCACTATGTACGTGTGAACGTAACGAAAGGAACATGCTCCTATATTACAAGATGTTTTGTTTACCAAGATCTACTATTTTGCCAAGCATTATCCAAAAATTGAGTAGATGGCCAGCTGTGATTAATTTTGACGCACTGATATTTATGCATATTTATTCCACGTACCAATATTTTAGCAGCTGTTTTGTGAATTATTTTCACAGTTACATGTACAAATCTGCATAAATAAAATACAAGTAACATGGTCTGGTCTACCAGAATAAATGTTTATTGAAAATTAAGTTAACCTCACTTTTGGTTGTGTCAGTGTTATTTTGCTTTTAATAATTACCAAACTTGTATTTTTGTAAAGAATATGCATTTCCCTGGAAACTACAGACTATTTTACAAACATAAATATTAATGCATAAGTATTGGCCTCAAAAATATTTGGTTATGCCAAAAAAAGCCAACGCCAACTTTTTGAAAGTGATTCTTTGAACAAAACATTGTATACCGCATATACTCGTGTATAGTGCCCCCTCGTGTATAGTGCGCACTACGATTTTTGCCACAAGTTACAAGGAAAAAAGTTTTTTAGTGCCTCGCTAGTGTGTCAAGAAAAAAACATGGGAGGATGAGCCGAGCGAGAGGCGAAACAGCACGAGGGACCCTATGATGGAGGGGTCTTGGAAAGAGGGGGGAAGAAAAGGACCATAGCTGACAACACATAAAAGAGAGAGGAAAAATAACATTCACACTGTAAGAGTGTGAAGGCAGAGAGGGTGGTGGCGAGCCAGGAGGGGTGGGGTGGCTTGTCTCTCTGCCAAGGTCGCTTGCTGTCTGCCAGCCTTCGCCTCACGTGTGTATGCTTTGCTCTGCTGTGCCAGCCGCTTCCAGCATGTCCCCCCCCCCCTCTTCCACAAAGAAGATAACATGCCATGACAGCAGCAAGTTTGCCTTTTTTCATCTCTCCTGGTGTGTTTAAGGGGGTGGGGGAAGGAAAAAAAAAGAATAACGCTCTTTTTTTCTTCCTTCTTTTTCCATGGAAGGATAGCTGGTCAGCCGCCGTCAATTATCTTTCCCGGGTGGGGATGGGGAAGGGGAAAAAGGAGAACAATGACACCTTTTTCTTTCTTTCTTCCCCATGGACTGATAGCTTATTATGAGACGTCAAAATTAGGGTTTTAGCTGTTACTATAGAACAAGGCAAGAGGGGAAAGGGGGAGAAAAAGAAAACGAAGAGGAGTAATGATGGAAGAACCTGGCCGTGAGAACAATCCCTCTCTGCCTCCCACAGTTGACAACCGTCGGTTTACGACCATAACTTCGGCTTCTTACTCCCCCCCTACCCCCCGCCACTAAACAACCGACTGCAGCCTTTTTTTTCTCTGCTTCCTACTCTTGACACCCGTCAATGGACAATTTGAAAACAGGCGGAGCTTCAGTCAGGTGTGGGAAACAATTCCTATCTCCATGGATACCGCAGTCGAACATAGCCTTCATTTAGCTGTTTGGCATCACATGTCACGGAGGAGATGTACGTCAAGAAAATTGATTATTTGTTTGGAATTTGCCGTTTTTTCAGGTAAACATTAATCTTATGTATTTGCGTTGACGCACCCTGCAAGGTGCTTAAGAGATATTTTACGCTCGGCCCCGTAATATTAATAATATGTAAGAGTTAGGCCTACCTTATTTTCACCCTAAGGGTCATCTAAATCCAGTATTGTGAGCCGTGTTGCCGTAAAACATAAAACTAAAGGTTTAAAGATGTTATATTTACCGTTTTGTATGTATATATTCACGCCCGCCATAACCAATGTAAACAAACAGATGGACGCAATACAAATAATGCCAGGCGGCAAAATATGAACTTTTAAGAGAGAAAGTGTGTATGTAATTATTGTAAACGTAATATTATTAAGTCTGTGTATTAATTTAGTGTTTGGTTTCTTTCTTTTTTGGCAACATGGACATTTCCACGGCCCTGCGGGAATGTTTAAATAGAGTCACGTATTTTTTGCCGAGTGTGGGAGATTTGTGGGTGTTGGAGTGGTGCGCCTGCTAGCTAGCAGACGGCCTCATCTCCAGCAGCGGCCATTTTCACCACCCACTAACGGGACTTTAAGCCCCCCTCAGCGGTATATAAGGCGGGCGCTTGCCTAGCCAAATCGTCAGTCTAGGGCTCGGGCCTCCTCCCCGAGCAAGCCTAGGCACCATCCCCCTACCTCGAAAGGGTTGCTTACTGAGAAGTAAGCGGAAACCTGACGTCCACTTTACCCCAAGGGTTGCTTACTGAGAAGTAAGCGGAAACCTGGTCCTACCTACTCTTGTGCCAAAAGCACTGTTTGAAGGAGACGCGCCTTAGCCGCGCGGGAGTATTAGGGAACGCACCCTACCGCGAGTCGCCACGAGGCGCATATCTGTGACCGCCGGAAGCCGAAGTAGAGCCAAGTCCGTGAGAATTTCCGGGGCTCCGTGTATAAAGGACCACGCGGTCAAGCATTGTGAATAGTATAACTGAGTAGTGTATAAAATTGTGTAAGTTAGAAACCGAATGTACTAACCAGTGTATAAAAATCAGTGAATGTAAAAGTGTACTAAGGAGCAACAATATATAGTTCAGAACAAATTTCTATAGTTTCATTCCTAAGAATACTAAATGTCTGATTCTCAGTGTTTAATTATTACTATCTTGCCTGAGGAGCGAGCATCTATAGAAGGTCGTAAGGCAGAAGCCGCAGCTAAGCGCCGACAGGCCATTGTGAGTGAACATCAGATACCTGTGGGAGTAATTCCCCCCACCTCAGAGAACCGCCGAACAATCCACAACTCTCTCCAAACTCTGCCGTCAATACCAGAACACAGAGAATAAGCCACCTAGATGCAAACGAGACAATTTCAGCCGAATCCTTAGGGACCTTCACCGCCTTCAGCTACCTTTAATCAGCCCCATAAAAACTCCAGAAAAACCTACACCATTACCACACCCCCGCATCCAGCAATTGAAGAGGGAAGCCGACTCCGAGCCGAAGCCTGTGTCAGACAGAAAACGCCGCCTCCTGAGAGAGCTCTTCTAAGAATGGTGAGTGGTCAACAAGCCTACCCCCTTTTTAAAAAGTGAGAATTTTCCCGCTCTGCTGAGAGACTGTGTTGTGTCGACTGCCCGGGAAACCACTCTCCTTGGGACATTTAGCAGCCTCCCCTCCCCTTCAGGAAACTCTCGTGCTCACACCTCATTGCACCCTGAAGGAAACCTCAAATCAACCCCCTTTTGCCAGCAGGGTGGCGACAGCGTATCTTATTGAAACTAATATTTTTTACCCTTGTGGGCAAATCTATGAATGCGCAACATTTTTGCTTTCTGCAATTACCAACTAACAAAGCAGCATGTTTGTAAACAAGCTTTGTTTCCCACAGTACTTTTGCCCTGCGGTGACGTCAGGGGGCTTGTACTTCAAGTCGTCCATTTACGGCTTTAACTTCGCCTTCACACCCCCCCCCCCCCCTTTTCTCTCAACCAACCACTGACCTTTCTTTCACGTATTTTTTTTCTATTTTCCGTGTATAGTACGCACCCCAGAATTTATCTGTTGTTTTGGAACAAAAGTGCGTGCTATACACAAGTAAATACGGTACTTGGGTAAATATGTAAAAACTGGTTTCCACTGTATTTTTTCCAGACAGTCTGGCTCATGCAGAGGACAAGCCACAGATGCAAACACTTACTGGATAGTGCAGGGGCCAGAACGTAGTAGGTCACATGTGTTAGTATAGATGAACTGAAGTATCTGCTTGAAGATCTGAGGATGGAAACTCGCCAACTCCACCCTGGGTACGCCTTCACTGCGATGAACAGTAGCATCTGTCACGAACTTTGCTAACGGCTCACTGCGGGAAGCCACAAGGAACTTGTGGGCAGCAAAGATACTCCTTCCTGCACCCACCTAAAGTACATACACAACATTCCAACATCACACATCACAGGTATTCAGTAACTTTTGAAGAAAACACTCATTCTTGGCCATTCCAACCTCTCAATACCAATTAGTAGTGATGGGAAGGGTTCCACAAATTTCCTCTTCCGATTCTTAGTTACAGTTTCTTGATATGGTCCTAGGTTTTCGGTTCTGATACTATTTTATCACACGCTGTTTTCAGTCTTCAGTATGTGTTGCAAAATATGTTTTTGAAAGTTTTGATATACTTTTAGATACACCTTTAGAGGTTATTTTTAAAACATTCTTGTAATGGGGACAAGTTACAAACTAAAGAAGTATTATGGACATACGCCACTGCAGCAAATGGTCACTGAAAACTGGAGAATACACATAAGACAAGTAAACAACCAAATGGACTGACTTTCTTTGTACTGGCAAACGTACGTAAACATATTACAATTAAAACAGAATTGTGCACAAGTATTCACAGGATGGTACTTGTAGATAGAAACACACACACACAGGACGAACACATTTCTCCGCGGACGCGCGGTCACAACGTTTCGCAGACTACATCTGCTTCATCAGGTGAGTAGAGGCACACGGAAGTCTATTGTCCAGCGGTGGTTGGTAAACAGTACACCTAGTGGCCAGAGGGCAAACTAAGGTGTGGCGGGAAGTTTGAAATGTTGTATTGTTATCTGAGGTTAAGGCCAGGTGGCTGTCTGGATTTTGCGATGTATTGGTGTGCCAGTTCCCAACGTCTTAATTCTGCTTTGTTTTTGTTTTTCAACTGTGGCAAGGCCCTCACCACTCTGGTTGTATACTGATTACCAACCACCGCTGGACAATAGACTTCAGTGTGCCTCCACTCACCTGATGAAGCAGATGTAGTCTGCGTAACGTTGTGACCGCCCGTCCGCGGAGAAATGTGTTTGTCCTATGTGTGTGTGTTTCTATCTGCGAGTACCATCCTGTGAGTACTTGTGCACAATTCTTTCTGTTTTAATTGTAATTTTATTGTATTTTGCAATGGATAGAAAATTAAAACTTTAACATTAATACCAAGTATGATTTTGTATTGAAATTGCACTTTATTACATATTAACACTCGGTGAATAAAAAATTTTGTTTACTATACCAGTTAGCATTTTGAATTTTTAAAGCATGATTTGCACTCTTCTACTGATTTAGGTACCCAAAAAATTTAAATAATGCCAAAAACGGTTGTTTTTTTACTGCTTTGCACAAATCAAGCAGATCAAGACAGGAAATGTTATGATAAGGTTAAATTAATTCCAAATTTTAAATGCCAGGTACTTGAAGGTGAGAAAACATACACCTTTCAGAACGTACATTGTCTCACATTACAATTGGTATATTTAGCCACATATTGTACACCTTTATGAAGCCAATATTTTCTCATCTGAATTAGTAGTAAAAATAATTTTAGGCAACATTACAAGTGGTTGTTTGTCTCGGGAGCAATAAAAGTGGTTTTTTGAAACTTCAAACTACCCTTGAAGCGAATATTCGGTAGCTTAATATTAGAATCGACTTCGAAATTTCGAAGCTTCGCACACCCCTATTCGCTACTACAGCAAAGCAGTTTGGCTGGTCATGCAATTGAAGCACTAACAGAGCACTGTTGCAGGGCACCACAAAGCAGTCACGGGAAGAATCAGAGACTTATCTTGGTTCAGCGAAGACATTTATTCATGTAAAGCCTATACAAAGGGAGCCCTCATTGGTTGGACAATAAACTGGACTGTCGAGACTCACCAGATTCTTTGTCCCTTACAATACTGTATTGTTTGAAAAAATATGTCCTGCATATCAATAACAAAGGTCAATTAAATAAATCATGTGCATCTTGCTGAAGTTATTTAAACAAAAATTAAAAAAAAGACAAATATTAAATACAGTAAAACCCTTTTAAGAAGTTACTGAAGAGACTGAAAAATTTGAACTTTTTAACAGGGCAAAGTCTTGAAAGGAATAATTACTACTGTATTCATACGCATAGTAAAAACTATTAAAACTTACTAGGGGGAAAAACTTAAGAGGGAACATCTTAAGAGGGTTTCCCTGTATTTCAATTCCTTTTTAACTGTGACATGAATGACTTCCTATGCGACACATACAGTATTTCAGTCACATCTACATATATTCCAAAGGAAGAAGCAATACAATTTTTTTTGTTTCACACAATAATAATTTTTTATTGTACTGCTTCACATAAAATTATTTACCTGGAACTCAACATCATGTATTGCATCATCCTCATGAGCTTCTTGTAGTAGGTTCAACATGTGTTCCCTCATATCTGACGTTTCCACCTGTGGTACTTCTAGCAGACAAGCCTTGGGATGTGCCTGGAAATAACAGAGAAATGCAGTAGCATTAACTCTACATGAATCTTGCTGTAGGGTGCTATAAACGCTGGTTTTTTAATTCAAATAAAATTTTGAGTCAAAATTTAAATTATTCACAAAATATTTTTCTAATCAAATTTTAACACACTAAACACATGAAATCAAAATAAAGATAAAATATATACTATAAGCTTACATGCTAACTTCTTAAATTAACTATTTTGTATTTGCTTTGGCATTTAAAATGTTACCAACTAACAACCTATGCATTACACAAAGAGAGAAATACAGTAGCTCTTCTGTAGCACTAGTGCTACAGGAGAGCTATGTAGTTACATAACATATTTAAGTACTTACATATCATACATGTAAATCGGTACACATACATGCGCGAAGGGAAGAGAGACATTTTTCCACGGAAACGCAGTCGTACGTTTCGCCAGTACCAAGCAGGCTTCCTTGTGCGGCAAGACATGACACACTGCAGTCCAGTTGACTGTGCGTGCTGTTACCTGTAAGCCTTGCAGCCTGGAGGTAAACTAAGCATGGCGGAAATTTCAAACACAGGGCAGTAGCGTAGGTCGGGTTGTGATGGCTTCTAATGGACATGGGAGAAAAAAGGAATTACCAGTATCTGATATTGAGGCCCGGAGGTTGTCTGGATTTTGTAATGTATTGATGGGCCAGTTCCCAGCATCTGAGCTCTGAACTATTGCAAGAAGATAGCAAGGATTTCACAAATCTGGTGCTTTATCAGGAGTAAAATTTTTGTTGTGGTAAACTGCATGAGCTGCAACTGGCTTTTCTTGCAGGCAGGTGTTGCGTCCAGCTAAGGCTAGCTTTGTGTCAGTTCTGTGGCCATTCATTCTATGTCTTAGAGTGTTGGTGATGGGGCCTACGTACTCTGCATCACAGTATTCACTGGAGCTGGTATATCAGGTTTTTGTAGCACAGTTGTAGCTGCCTTCGATGGGATATGTGTGGTTTGTCAGTCTGCTGTTGAAGTGGGTAGACGGCTGGTGAGTGGCACAGGAACCAAAGCGGGAATTATTAGAAGGGTAGGAGCATCTGGGGTTGACTGTTTTGCTGGAGGTTGCAGTTGGAGGGAGTTTCGATGGACTAGTTTATTGCGGAAGTTGGCTGGTCGTTTGAAAACCAATCTGGGGGGTCCTGAAAACAAGTCCTGTGTCTGTGGTGAGGCAGCCAGGATTTTGTGTCCAGAGTTCAGTACGGTCTTGAGATTCTTTAAGCCTTCATGGTAAGGAACAACCAGGGGGAGGTCTGAATTGACAGTTTTGGTTTGTGTGTCTGTGTTTGTAATGGCACATTGGATCTGTTAACAACTGGTTTTGGGTAATCTCTGTTGACAAAGACTCTGGCTACAATTATAAAATTTCAAATTTTTTTTGGTAGACAGAAGCCTTAAATAGCAACTTCAATGGAATTTTGGGAGAATTTTAGATTTTAGGCCATCTTTATAGCGAAAACACAGCTATGGTATAGTGAGGACCAAACCTGAAACCATAATACTTCGTTATAACAGGACTCTCCTGTACGTAATTTATCACTGAGAACTTGCTTATGTTTTATACCAATCAAATTTTTTTTCACTAGGCTTAAAATTTAGGGGTCGGCTTGTACTGGCCTTTCCGCCCAGTCCTCATACATAACAAGATGTGAATGCATAAACATTGACTCTGCTTTCTCCCAGAAGATTGGTGAATTTGAATCTGTGAGCCGCCGTGTGTTATCCTAATGAACTCGAGACGTTTCCCCCCCCCCCTCTCCGTTCCCGACGTCAAGAATGTGCTTCGGTTACGCTCGGCCGTGGTCGGCCGCCTTCGTGCCTCCTCCCCTCCTTTCCCCTCCTCCCGGCCGTCTGCCGGGTGGAGAGTTGCGTGAGCTGAGCCACTCGTCTCCTCGCTTTCGTTCGATGCGTATGTCCGCTCGTCTCGAGGCCGTCATGGCACCGGAGCCACGTTCTTTAGTAAACTGGTAAGCTTTCTCTCCTACTTTTGTCTTAGTTTAACTCTTGTCAGCTTTTCTCAGCGTTTAGTTTCCGTATGCTTTGCTCGTTGGTGCCATGTCGGCCGCGAGGGGAGCGGAACTCCGCGACGTCATATAATTTCACAATTGTTAATTTTCATTATATGTTTAATTGCAACTGTCAACC
>PNEQ01003325.1:16650-30116 GCA_003012365.1 Medauroidea extradentata
CGTGTACCGTTTAAATGGTCATTAATTAAATCACTGTCTTTCGCCTACATGAGAGTATTCCTGAAAGTAGTGTAGTACCTTGAGTGCCCTGTTTGATCTGCCATTAGTAGCGTGTGTTGCGACTGTGGGTGTGGGGGTAACAAGGATACTTGGCTTTATCAGGCCCGTTGCCGTTGGCGACCCGCTTGAGTGATACGATCCATGCCTTTGTTTATTTTGTAATAAATTGTGTCGTGAAACGGGCACAGGCTTCCATTTGCTTAGTTTACAATTCAGTAAATACAGTAACTTATATTCATACACACGTTTCTATAAAACCCAAAGCTGTAACTGCACCACACAAAGACATATATTTACACCTGTATAGCACACACTTTTATTCTAAAACAACTGATAAAAATTCAGGGGTGCACGATATACACGGAAATAGAAAAAAAAATATGTGAAAAATAGAAAGCTGAGAGAGTATTTCACAGGCCGCTTAACATGTCAAAAAAAAAAAAACATTTAAAGGATATTCTACACAACAATGAATGGGATATAAATGGTTTCCAAACTGAGGATTTTCTTATAACACCAGGCTTGTTGAACATCACTCCTGCACCAGTAACTCAACCGCTGCTGAATTCTAAAGACTGAAGAGATGCTTTTACAGATTATTTTGTAAGTCCTTTAGAAACCTTGCCATGGCAACAGCACAAAATATAGCCAAAAGTCACGTCATGTGTTGTTTGCCACAATAATGAAAGTACACAGCATGAATCTTTTCATTTGCAATGTATTATTCTGTTGTCTTTGTTTTACCATTCTATTCAGTTGCACATGTACATTGATATACTGTCAAAGAAAGCTATTTCATGAAACGTATGACTATTTACCTGTTTTTTGGAGGTCATATCCATATCTTTATAGTCTGGTTTCAGGTAGCAGTACACTTCTGTCAATGTCTTTTGCTTCTCCAAATGATCTTTATAGTATTCCTCATGTTTATCTCGTAAACAAGGCCTGCTTTCAACAAGCTCTATTATTGTTACAATGTCATTTTTATACCCACTCATTTTACATGATTTCACCAGTTGCTGTGAACAAAGTGAATTGCTAAGTTCCGTCACCTGCCGCTTGGTGTCATGTTCAAGTCCAGGTAAGTCAACATTGCAGTCTGCCTGCCAGCTGCCGGCCCGACCACAGGTGTGCCGAAGGGGGCCCTGCAATTGGCCGGACGTTGGTCCGGCTATTTTGCAGTGCCGGTCCACGTGTGCAAGTGCAACATTTGGTACTAACATTCATTCACTAAGCAGCTGGCAAATGTGTCGATTCTGGCTTCGGTTTTACCAACACATGTGCGAACACACTTACTCCTCTTCTTTCCTTTTCTTTGTCTCCCCCTCCCTTATTTACATGCCTCTGCTGTAACCGTCAGTGCTAAAACCATAATTTTTTGTGTGGCCAGAAGTTTACTATCATTTACACATGTAGGTTTAAACAGTGGTTACGAAGTATGCTGCTCGGCAATCTGATGTGGCAGAAACGAAAGTTCCTGGGTGGCAGGTGGAAGCAATATAAGTAAATATTGATGTCTCCGTGTTCAGTGATTATTCAGTGGAGGAGGAATGAAAGAAAAAAAGGGAGACCCTGTTCTTGCCCCCAACCCCCCCCCCCCCTCGGGAGAGAAGTGTCACATAAATAAAAAAGGCACACTCACTGCTGTCCTGGCATGTTATCTCTGGGAAATGCTGGAAGCAAAAGGCAAACAGCAGAAAGAGAGAGCCCGTGTGAGTCGTGGCGGGCACACACACGCATGCGTGCACATACCCACCCACACACTCACCCACACAAGTGTACACACACATACATGAATGCACGCAAGGCTATTTATAGATAGCTGCAGAGAAGGGAGAGACAAGCCCACCCCACTAGTTCTCTTCCACCCTCTCCTCCATCACACTAACCAATGTGAATGTTATCTTTACTTCCCTTTCTTTGCTGCAAGCCAGTCTTCCCCCCTCCCATCGCCCCTCCCCACTTGGCCCATCCATCGATGTCGCCTTTGGCTGTTTCGCCATCTCCTACTCCAATGATTTTATTTTATATAGGTACTAGCAACACACTAAATTTTTCCCTCTGGAACTTGTCGCAAAAAGTGTGGTGCGCGCTATACGCGAGTATATACAATAAGTGTACCACACAAAGATATGAGTGTATCACACAAATACACAACTGTACCACACAAAGACATAACTGTACTACACAAAGACATTACCGCACAAATACCTAACCACCACACAAAGTCAACTGTACCTGAATGACAGCGAAATTCCTCCCTTTCAGGTCAGAAGTGATGCTGACTGCCCTATGGATATGCGGCAACTTCTTCACAGTGACCACATCACATTCATCCTTGTCCAAGAACTCATTGAAAGCAGACCACTTGTTTCCAGATGCTTTTAGCTGCGAGTCAGGAATTTGATGAAGCTTCCTAGTCTTCTTGGCCTTCACCTCTCCGTGAAATGCCTCACCATCCGCCGTAACAAACAGTAAGTGTTGTCGATTGATGGCTATATCTTTTAGGATCAGCAGACGGTTCAAGTTGAAAATACATCTGCAAATACACATTCCATTTAGAGTACACTGTTATAAACATGCTTAATTTTATGCAACAGAGCATAATTTCCTGAAAAATCTTGGCCAAAATTTATACCATACCAGGTTGAAAAATAAGAATTTTCAAAAGCAACAAAGAGTTAACTGAAAAATAAGTTTTTAGGATTTGTTTACCTATCACACAAACTTGAGTAGTAATCGTACAATTTCACTTATGTAAAATACATGCAAAGTTTAATTCTGTTACAGTATACGTATCAGGTTGGTATTTCTTCAATCTGAGAAGACCGTTTTAGCTCTGTGGGAACCTTGAAAAGTGACGGCAAACAAGCCTCTGGTGAAGCAACAAATGGCTTAGCAAACCAGTAGTGGACCAAGAAATGCCTTAAAAAGGAGAACTAGCCCCAAAAATGGTGGATATACGGTAATGAACCTGGCTGTGGAAAAGGAATAAGAATTAGTACACTGAATATACAAATAATGACTGTAAAAGCGGAGGATATTTTGGATCAGGTGCAGATCAGGTCCAATGAGTTTTGAACATAAACAGGTTTGAAAACACTAAGTAGAGGTTTTATTTTAAGTGTTAAACCCTACTGCTAGCACACTTGCTACACACTATGACAGCATGTAATAATAAAGGTGTCTCTCACCTGGTGAGCTGCTGAGACGACTCCTGCCACAACATGAGCTTCCCAGCCTTGGTGAGGACCAGAACTCTTAACTGTTCTCCCCCTCTGTCCATCAGCACACTGCCGTCAAGTTTGGAGTCTAAGTGGCCACCAATTACAACCACCTTCTCTATGTCCAGCTGCCTGCACCACAACATACGCTTCCACATTCATTTCCCTCATAAATCTCACTTCAAATAATTTAACTAATTTTTTCACAACAAGGCACGATGAGTAATAACAGCTCAAATTTATCGCCCACCATATGCACTATGACACTGATAATTCAACAACCTTACTAAAGAACTCTCATTAAAATTAACTTTAGAATGAGATCAGAAATTAAATAGCAGCTTTAAAGTTCAATATAAAATATACTTATATGTATAAGAATGTAGTATCAACTCCAATGTTAAAAAGAAATTATGGTGGTGGTAATAATGTTCGTATGTACTGTATTTTGGGAACTAAAAAATCTGGCAAAAAAAATCAGAGACCTTTCTTAGTTCTTGCAAAGACATGTTAATACAAATTTTATTGCTATCAACAAAAGAAAAAGTTCCGGTCCCTTCAAGTTTGTATTAAAGAGGTTTCAATGTAGGAGTTACCAAAAGCAAAGGAGGGGTGTGTGAATACCAGAAAATGTAAATAGTTGTGAATAGCACTTTATAAACTATGTATTCTCATTCAATTTCCGAATAGCATACTGTAGTTACAAAATGTGAATATTGTGTCCACCTATCTCACGACTGCTTTCAGATGTGATCTGCAGTCAGTTCATGCATAGTTTTTTTTATACGAACGTTATAAAGTCACTAATTTAATTTAATTTATGAAAAAAGTTACAATACAGTGTTATAACACTGTACCTGACCAACCAAACTGTAAATGAATAGGCAGATATAAAGACAGCGCAACACACTTGCCAATGACATCTTGATTCACATCGCTAGTGCAGCGCAGGCCACGGCGAGGTAATGAAGCAAAGAAATTAAATGTGAGATAAGCGAGAAGCAGTTCTCTACTTCTTTTATAAACAATTTTTTTTAAATACTTGCTTCTAAAGAAACTTACTTACATTGAAAATATCTGTAATGTAGTAATACCTGTGCTTACTTTGTTACATACCTACTGCAGTGTAATGTTTGTTTACATTCAAGCATCTACTAGTCTTCACAATGGCGTACATTTAGCAAGCAGGAAAGCAAGAAAGTCATGCTAAATGATAACATTGATATGTGTTATTATTATTATTACTACTACTCATTCCTCATTACATAATTTTTTAAATAGAAATCTCTGTACTTTATTTATTTATACAAAAGGGCTTACGAAAACCATACTCTATCTACTCAATAGAGTAGACATTACCCTAAAACTGTATAAACAATGTACTTGTACATTCTACCTTTATTCAAAATCTCTTAATATTCAACTCGATCTCTTTGCCGGATCTACTCAGATTTACCCTACCCTGGAGCAGAGTAGACAGTTTCGAGCAGACGAAACACCGAAAAGAATGCATAAAAAGTAAACACTCCCACATGTGTACACAAAAAAAAATCCATTTTCAATGGTTAACTCTAGCATGCTTGTCCAGTATACTTTGCTAGTACGCAACTGTAAAGCCATATACGTACATTGTACAAGCACAAAATATATACTATTGCATTATCTGAACTTGGTCTACAGCAACTGAAATTCGCTGCTTCTGCTGATTTCGCCACATTTTTTAATAAGCTACCAACATACAACTCTTGGAGTTTTGATACACTTGAAAAAAACTTGTTAAAATCTAATAACTGAATAAATCTAATTACGTGACCAATACTATCAAATATATTATATCTATTACATTTTTGAAAGTGCCTCAAATAACTTGCGACGGTCCCCTTAATGCAGCACAAGCTATTGAATCGAGGAATGAGAAATGATAACTCAGGCAAATATTGTGAAATCAGTCTCGCGTACCGCCACGCCGCTCACAGAGGTGGAGAGAGTTGTACTTGCTGAAATCGATAATATAATAGTATGCGACGCTTACGCTTGCAAATATTTAACGTAAGTATTTTAATTGAAATGTTTCGACGAAGTGGCCGGATAGGACGCTAACAGCTCCCTCCGCGCTCACCTTTACTTCTCCTCTCAAATCTCGACGACGACTCTTACATCTTAACATTTGGCGGGAAAAAGTCCCCGGTGTACAATAATCCTTGGGCACACCTTCCAGCCAATGGAAACCCGGGACTACCTAGCTCCGCCCCTCGTGAGCAAAATGTCGTGCTTCCCTTGACCGTTGTTTATTTGTGTCAAAGCTTAATTATTACACATTTGTTGACATACCCTTGATTGATTACAAAATATTATATTCATTGATTAGTTATAACTGTACTGACACCGATAATTATTAAAATAAATAAAAGTAATCCCCACTGCCGGGTTGTTACAGTAGTGCAGTGGCAGAAGGGGGGGATGGATGGAAAGAGGGGGGAGTGGGCTACCGGCCGGCCCAGACCTTTTGTGACGGCAGACCACCCCCTCTCCTGCCTTCGAGGCACTTGAATTTCATTTACTATTACTAAACTAATCCTAAACTACTTAAATTTAATAATACCACTAAATTACAATTATTTCCAGTACCTATGTATCAATACGGTTAATTTGATACCCGACACGAGGTATCTACAATCACAAATGCCATTTTCCTCAAATTACATAATTAAGTGTACTGAGATATATAAAAGTTCCACTTTGGCTCGTCACAAACTGTGTGGTTGCTAGTAACTCTTTTCGCTAGGCGTACTCATAAAACGCCACACTCAACTTTTAGCCGAAATTATTAAAATAATGATCAGATATTTTGGAAAAGGACTCTTCATAAAACTGTTTATTATGTGATTGGTAAGAAATTGGTTACATCACTACCTACGACTGTCTCCAATGTAAGATGCATGTTTTCATTGTTTATGTTACACATTACTGCACCGACAGTCGAACGGTGCGATGAAAGTGATCTCAAAAAATCGAAGAAACAGTACCTATCTGTTAATTTTTTAGGGGTCTGCGAATACTCGAAATCACCAAATTGTTCACAAATATTTTTTTATTTGATTCAAAGCAGTTAAAAAAAAATCTAAACTGGAAACACTACACTGGCGGGATAACCTAAGTTTTTTTTAATCGCGCAATATTTTCTGTTAATATTAAAATCCTTTGTTAAAACTTTGTATTATTCGTTGTAAAATATTAAGTATCAAAATTTTATAAGTTTGCATATCTCGTTGTGAAATAATAAAGTATTCCGTGTATACTCACGTTTACATTGTTTATTTACGTCGCCCGAAGCGTTGACATGTCTTTGTTCAATCGAAACAGTGAGAACATTGTAACAATTTGTCCCACGTGACTCACTTATTAAACAAAAAAGTATAGATCAAAACTTGAGAATGTCTTGGTTTGATTGACAAATATTGTTCTTAAAAAATATTTCTCACGTTTATAGAGCTATCTGCATTTTTAAAATATAAAATATGTTTACATAAAATAACTTGGTTAGCCCAGGCAGAGAAATATTTCTTCTTGTTTGGGAATTTTACTGCATGAAGTTGACTTATGTTTAAAAAGTCAACTATTGTTGCAGAGTAGTAAACGTTTAAAAGATGGCGCAGTGAAAATACCGGCTGCATAGTTTTCATTTACAGTTTGAAAATAACTATACACTGATATTATTTAAGAAACCAGAAGCTGCTGCGTTAATCTGTTATGTATTTTTGTGGTTTGAGATAGTGTGAAACATGTCTGAAGTGAAAAAAAACGTAAAAGAAGTCGCTGTGGTCATATTTTGAACAAGGTGACGGTGATACAATATGCATGTACTGTAACAAACGTTTGAAGACTCCAACAGGTTTGACTGGCTTTCGTTTAAGTCCTATCACTACATGCACATTGTTTAGGCGGTGCCACTTATTTTAAACCTAGTTTTTCATATTAGGCCAAATATTGAGTGGTTAGGAGGTACAGTAATAATAATGATTATTATTATAATAAAATATTTTAACTGGTCTATGGACTGACACAGTTTATCTAAATTTAAAAAAATATATACATTACCTAATTACGTATAGTTTTCTTATGACATGAGTTATTATTTCTACCAATTTTTCTTGCAAGAAGTGCTACTGTACTATTCGTTAATAAATAATTGTGCACATTGAATTTTTCTGAAACAAATTTTGATGATAAAGATGCTGATAAAACATTTTTTGCCCCTGATTGTTATGAATTCCCCAGCAGTGACAAAACCAACCTAATAAATTATTTATTCTCCCAACATCAGTACTATGTAATGGAAATGAACAATCGCATGAGACAACTGTGTTATCTGATTGAAGTACACCAACAACTTCAAAATCGTCATTTTGGGATGTACTGTACTTGATAAAATACCTCCACAGACACAAGAAACCTTTACAGATGCTAAAGTAAAAGAAGTTCAGAATTACCTTTCAGCAACACGTTTAACAAGAACTGGTAATGCTTTTGAATGGTGGGCACAGAACCCGCTCACATACCCTATTTTCTTCTGTGTAAGTTAATTTGTTCAGTTCTATATAGTAACTGTTTTAATTTAAATATTTATTTATTGATCAATACAAAAGTAATCTGAATGATAATAGTCTTGCATATGGTAAAATATAAGTGATTTGATTCGAAATTCAAGAAATTAAAGGTGATTTGATTCAAAATTTGATTCAATTTCAAAAAAGCTGATTCGGAGACCTCTATCATTTTTCAAGGTAAATAACTTTTTTTTTTTTTAAGATCTGCAGTGTTTGAGAGGAAGAATTTGTATAAGCACCTTAGAATACTGAATACATTATGTGCTGCTTTTCTTGATTTGGTTGGCTTGTTCTAAGTTACTGTACTTACAAAAAAAAATTTGTTTCCTTCTGGAAGTTCATATCAACGATGAGCGGAGAAAATGAGTTATCAAAATGACAGGACTTTGGATTTTACTATTTTTTTTTTCACATCCATGTTTAACATTTCATTGTCAGCGTATTCAATTAAATTTGAAAACTTCCACAGGTAAGTTACACTTCAGTCCAACAGTGAATAAGCCATAGAAACACCTTCACTAGCCTAGCCCTATGTGAATGAAATGTAGGGAACATGTTATGCCTAATTCAATCTGCCAGAATCAATACTAATCTAGCCTCTTGGAAAATGCTCACATAACTTACCTCAATAATTGGATGATAAACTTGCACTGTCAGCAGCCAGATGCTTTACTTTTTTTTGTCTAAAAATCATATTATTTGTTGTACCTTGTAGATGGTGTCAATGTACAGTGATCTCTCAGTTTAAGGTCTTCCAGTTTAAAAATTCTTTCACTTTAACAACTGTATTTTTGGTCCCACCTACAATTCGAACATACTTTTATCATTCAGTTTAAGAACTCCTTCAATTTAAGGACGATTTTTTTCAGTCCCTCGAGAGTCGTTAAACCGAGAGACGACTGTAGCAATAATTAACTAATAAGTTTAGCTCTCTCATAACTTATTACTGTATTACTACACATATTAAAAAATTAAAAAGTTATACTTCTGCTTGTAAATTTAAATTATTTTGTTAGAAAGAGCACAAGAGAATTTTTTTTTGTTATTACTAAATGCAAAAGTAAACATCTACCAAGAACTGTCTGAATTTGAACTATTTGTATAGTATTCGAAAATGTTAATATTTGTAATTGACTTGATTTAAAAAAATCCACTATTCGCACACCACTGGAAGTGAGTTTTTCCTGCGGGCAATTACAAAAATGTGACTGGCAAAAAAACTCAGGCATTACCTGCTTTACAAAATATCCAGTTCTATTCCCTACACCTGGATAGCACATAGTAACATAAAATCTGTAACAAAAACTGTAAGTATCCCACTTACTCTTAGAGAAATTGTAGTTTTAAGCTATACATTTCTCGAATACAAACAAATCTGGCACTTCCAAGGTCAGTCAGGGTATTTGGGAATATGTTTAAGATAAGTTATAAATTTCGAAATTCGACAGTTTGGAGATGACAGGTATGGAATGATACCGTCATAATACCACCTGTTCACTACTGATAACTATAAATATAAAAAAAATTACATAAAATAGAGCTGTAGTGGACTGTATTTTCTTTTATAATAATATAAAAAACATTCACTTGCTTTTCCATAGAAGAATCAAAACCAAGTATACACTTTGAGCTCAGATAATATGAAGTTAACATAGATTATGTACAAGTGTCCCAACATTCCGCACACCTAGAATGTTTACATTAATAAATGGTAAACATTATATATTAAACAATAAAAATCACATTTCTGCATGTTCGCCTAATAAAGCTATTCTTTGTAAAGAATAATACTTCAGCAGTTTGAAAAATTGTCATTGGCAAAATAATATACAAAACAAAACCGGTTGAGCCACATGAGCAGTATCAGTCACTTTGTCATTACTTTTATATAACTAATACACAATTTGTCCTCCTTTGCTGGTCAACTTCTAGAAATGACTTCTCAGGCCTTCCGCCCACCTTGAAGAGTTGTCTTACATCTAGGAATGGATTCAAACTTTTAGCATTTAGTGGATCAGCTTCTCTGGAGATAATATCCTTTGCTTGAACTGACACAACCGTTGTTTCTGATGTTGGTGAGTCGCTTCACTTCTGAAATTCGATTGGCTGTCCAAAATTGTTCTGTTTGACTGTGCAATGCATCTAATTGAGTGAAGTATGTACGACTTGGATGCTGCTTACTATCCTTCACGTAAGCATGACGTATACCTCCAGATATAATGTATCCTAGCTTTGTGTTTTGCTGCGTAGGCAATCCCTTGTGTTCATACTTGCCATTTTCAAGAATTTCAAAAAACATTTCAGCTCCTATGAATAAATCAATTTCACCTGGAGAATTAAACACACTGTCTGCCAATTTCAAATCCTTTGGAATATTCCATTCAGAACAGTCTATTCGTTCGGCCGGCATCTGTCTTGTTACATGAGGTAGAATAAAACATGTCAACTTTTTCTAGTAGGAACTGTGCCTAGAACGAAGCTCAATGGTAATACTGTGTGTCGTAGTTCTTACATCATTATTTATCCCCTTGATGCCTACTTGATTTTTAATTCGTTCTAGCTGTAGACGTTTCGCCATATTTTCACTAGCGAAGTTTGATTGGGAACGACTGCCGAGGAGAGCACGGCAGGAATGTAATTCACCTAAACTGTCTTTAACAATTACTTGCGCAGTTGCTAACAAAACATGTGACATTGTAGTTTCCTTTGTCGCGCAATAGTTACCTTGAAACATAAACTTTTCGAAGGACACTGGTTGTCTATGCAACAATGTGGTGCCATTTACTACATACCTTGCATCCTACAGTACCTTTCTTCCATATCAGCATGCTCTGTTTCACTTTCTACTGAGTCAATCAAATCATCTAATGCATCTTGTATTGCATTAAAACGTGTCCACTTTTCCTGCAGTAAGTTTAATCTGACTTCTAGTAGAGCTGGGCCGATTACCTATTTTGCTTATTATCTGTTGCCGATCCTGCCGATTTTCTTAGCCGATTAGAGCTTTTCCAGTGACCTCTTATATTTTGATTTAATTCACAAAAATTGAATTTTTTACATTATACATAGGTAAACTAAAAAGATTTGAAATATGTTGCCTAGCCCAGCAACTTTGTTGCATTAAATTAACAATTTAAATAGGTATGAACACACACACTTGAATCCCAATGCTATAATTAACCAGCATGTTACTAAACAAACATTTTACAATAAAAATCATACATCCTTTTGCTTTTTCCAATACATTGTTTCCTAACCGAGTATCTTTACACCCACACTTTTCACTGCGCAAAATTAAAAATACGTCGCTATTACAGAAAAAACAAATCTTTGAACTCCGTACTGTGATGCACCCAACCTGCCTAATCATCTGAACTAGGTAGTATTTATAAATATTATTTTTTTTGTTGTTTGACATTGAATATAAGTATGTAAAGGTAACTGAACTGTGTAATGAATAATGGCTGGTCCAGTGGTATATGTATCGCTGCAGTCTTGGGGATACTGCTGGAGGGGACTTCGTTCGGTTCCCGACTCACCCAATATGGTGCATGTGGCGAAGCCAGTGAAATCTGTTGTGAAAATAAAACAACCACGGTGGAGTGAAATTTTACAATAACATAAACCAGCGAGTGCCTCTGACTTACATTTGTCATTTTTCCTTTTCTTTAAAGTGTAAACATTAAAACTTATCATAGCACCACCTTGTCGGTACTCGTTGGAATCGGCACTCAATTTCTGGAAACTTCGCTCTCTTGACAATATTTGATATATTTAATAGTTTAGGAGTTAATACTTTTGGATTGTTTCACTGGCTGGGAGAGGATGCACGTGGGAGTAGCAGCTGGACTGGCTGGCGCCGGATGGGGCAGGCTTGCACCGAATGGGGCGCGCTGTAGCTGAAGAGAAGGGGGGAGGCTGGACTAGACAGATGGCCGGTATCCTGTTTGCTGTTCCCGCCACGTTGGTTCCGCACAAATTCTAATATAAATTTATATTTAAAATATTGTAACATACTTTTTAATCAGCATAACATTTGGTATAATTTTTAAATTTAATTTCTTTCTTACTTATATTATACAATTGAACCCAGAATGTGTACCATTGTTGTAAGCCTTCGAGAACCTTCTAGAACATTTCCCGGAAACACTTCGTTTCTGTCGAGGGAGGGGGAGAGAGCCTTAAACCTGGGGGGTGCAGACGGCTTTTTTGAGAGGTCTTGGAGTTCGGAGAGCGGTAGAGGGAAGATTGCGGCGTGAGTGCGCATTGAAATGACCGGGCAGGGGCCCATGTAGTAAAGCGGGTCCGGGAAGTGTTCTGATAGAAACTTGCAGACACGATCTTAGAAAAAGCTCATAAGATACATTGTTTGATTTTCGTGTTAAAAGGAAAGACAAAATAAAAGCTATTCTGTCAGCGTCACTGTGGAGTACGTCATTTAAGCGTCTGATTCTTCCACGACCCCACTGGAGAACCCCGAGACAGAAGAGAGTGTTCTGCCGCTAGCCGGCGCACAAATAAAACAAAATATAAACAGTGCATAGTCGGGAGTACGCAGCTTGTACCAGCACAGTACTCAGTGTGCAGTAGGCGGCGGTTAATAGATTGTGATTCAGTTGTTTGCAAAACAAGTGAATGTGACGTGACTACTAGCGCCATTACTTTGCGTCTCGCCGCAATGTTAACATAACCACAACCAGTACTAACACAGTCAGAGTTACGGTAATCATCAATCATGTATAGCAAACAGAAAATGTGTAATAAATGACAAAAAATAATGTGAAATTATTTTCCCGTGAACTTATGTGGAACGTTGATGTGGATACAGAGAGAGTTGTATTTCCAATTTGTTGTGAACGCATCCATCCGAGCGTTTTTTTTGTAAACATCGACAAACGTCGTTTGCATGTTTCTGCTAATTACAGTTTTTCATCACAGGTAGTTTAACTTATCAGGGTGGCTACAAACTGCTGGGAATATAATTCCCTGACTTTTCCCACCCAAATTGAAAATTTTCCCTGACCTCACAAATTTTTTTAAACCCAATTTTTTATGCTTTATAAAAGAAATCATTTTTCTTTGTCCAATTCAATGCACTTTGCACATAGTAAAATGTTTAATGTACTACTAATATAACATTTGTGTTGTTTCTAAACCATTCTTGTAACGGGGCAAGTCAAAACTCAAATAAATATTATGGATATATGCCATTGCAGCAAACTGTGAGTCAAAGAATACCAGACAATACTTGCAGACAAACAGAAAAGTAAACAACCAAATGCATCCTTTTGCTTGTCTGCATGTATTGTCCTGTTTTGCGTGACAAACCATTTGCTGCAATTATATATGTCCAAAATACTTCTACGATTTGTAATATTTGCATGAAAAATACATGCCTCAGGAAACAATGATTGCATAGTAAACACCAAAAACATAATTTGTGTGCTCTATTTTTGCAAGTTTATCAAGTATGCCTATAATAAAATAAAAATTAGAACTGAAAGTTACAACTCTTAAGTGCATTTTTACTGTAAAAAATGTACAGTAATACCTAACTTATGGCTTCTCACAATCA
>PNEQ01003325.1:30216-77868 GCA_003012365.1 Medauroidea extradentata
CTACATGAATAAAATATTTGTGTAAAAACTTCTTACCTCAGGAGAAACAGATTCATTACATAGTTTACACAATATAAACAATATACTTTACGTACTCTAATCCTGCATGTTGAAATAAAATAATTAAATCAAAATTACAACAGACAGTTGCAACTAAAGTAATTCATTTAAATTGATGTCAAAAATTCAGAGTAATACAGTAGTTACATTGGGAAATTAAATTTACAATTTCATGTAGTACACAATTAAATTATGTGTGGAGAAAATTCTCATCCCATAATAAACATATTTAACGATTACATACTACCTACAATCAAAAAGCCAAGTACGTAAACCCTCGTTTTATCGGACCTCCATTCAGCGGACTAACGGACAAAATCTGGCGATACAAAATTATTCCACCGTCAGGTCTACTTATCACATGCAGCACAAGACCTACCTGGTTATTGTGCTTTGGTGAATGACATCAGGCGCGCGCATAGCTGTGTAAAATGGTAGACAGAGCTATTTTTAATCGCGCAACGGGGTACGTGCCATGTCCGAGCAAGAATGATTGTCTACCTGAATTTTTTACGAAACTGTAACATCAACAGCGCAATACCTACCTGGTTATTGTGCTTTGGTAAGTGACATCTGGCGTGCGCACAGATAGCCGCGTAACACGGTAAGCAGAGCTAGTCGCTCATCGGTGTTTTGACATGCCCGGACAAGAACGACTGTCGTGTCTACTTGAATTTTTTACGCAGTTGATGTACATGCGCGATAAAGATTATGCGTTTCTTAAAATGAAATGGCGTCTGCAACAGGACAGAAAAGAAATCGAGTAACTTTGACATCAAGCAAAAATTTTGAACTAATATAATAGTTAAGAGGCCGGTGTTTTGGTAGCAAAGTTGTATGATGATTATGGTGTCATGAAACAAACTATGTCGGACATTCGTAAAGCAAAAAACTAGTTAAAGAGTTGTGTGTTAAAATATAATGTTGAACAAAAAAAATTGGCACTGTTGGCCCAGGAAACACGTGAAACTTGCTACTGCATCTTCACACGACGAGGCAGTGTATGTACAACAGTGCTCGTGTAGTGTAAAAGTACGAGATGTAGAGAGATAACATTTGCCGCGGACAAACTAGCGCAACACATTCCTTTCTCGCTCAGCATGTCCGTCTCTTGCCCTTCAGAAATTCTCATGGACGGCGGCTAGATTATTATCTCACAACTGGTAGTCGATACTGCGTCGCGATGCAAACAGCGGTAGTTTAGATGGAAATTTTTTTTTGTTATATAGTTAGTAAATAAACACTTTACTTTGAAATACAAAGCAGTAGCTCAAGTTCACGTGTCATATGTTACCACGTAACGTAACATGAAACCAAGCTGATAGCAAGCCGCCTCCTGTCCCTCTCCTACTCTTCCCCCGCCCAACATCCTGGTTATCTCTCTGAGCGGACAAAGGCACGTGCTTATCTTTCTACTCCCGCCAGTCAGCACAAACCTTCCACCTCTTACACTTCCAGCGATTTGACCACTACAAACACATTGCTTTACTACGGGTATCACACTGCTATAAAAATATCGGCTTGTCTATTTTCGTGTGCCGATTTTGGTACTTCGCGATTTACCGGACATCTGATTTACCGGACCACACCTCCCCCCAAATAGTCTGGTAAAACGAGGGTATACTTTACTATACAAGATTACACAAAAAAAATTCCTTGGAAAAATTGCATGGCAGGATGCAAGTTTGCTTTCTCATATTACAAAAGACAGCTGTATCATTTTACAAGCCGGTAGCAGCTTTTCACACTAACAGAGTATAGCGCACGTAAAAAAAAAAAAAACTCAGACATGTTATCAGCCTTCCGCACCAGAAGGAAGCATCTGAGACGAGAGATGGACACGTTATCAGCCTTCTGCATCAGCAGAAGCGTCGAGCAGTAAACAACTGAATAGATTACGGATAAAAGTGGCGTATGTGACGCAGCGTGCCCAGCTACTTATGGCTTTCTTCCCAGTGATGTCCGATGAAAGGCACCAGACACGTCTTCACGTTTGCCAGTCCGCGCTGCTCCATTCATGTAGGCCTCATTTTAACTGATTTTAACTATTGCTTTTCGATTTCCGAAAAAGGAGATGGGGCGGGAAATTTTCCCTAACTATTCCCTGACTTTTTCAGGTCACTAAAATTCCATGACTATTCCCGGTTTTCCCGCCCTGTCGCCACCCTGGTCATTTCCTGCTTTATTTCTATTCAATCTGGAATCAAAACTATTTTTTTTTTGTACGGGAGAAGGACGGATAATACAAGCCTAGTTTGTTTTGTTTGAAATGTACGATATTTTTGAGAAAATGACGGTGCAAACATTCTTTACAAACTCTGAATAACTGCTTGGGAATAATTAAATCACCAATACGTGTATTGTTTCGGCCGTTTTAAAAATAAATATGACGTTTAGTAACATCAGAATTGACCACTAATCGGCCTGAATAATCGGCAATATCTTGCCGATCATTAAGTTCGGCAAAATAAACAAAATCGGCCGATTATCATAACCAGTGATCGGCATCGGCCCAGCTCTAACATATAGCTCGTCTCAGGCTTAGGATTGTGTTCGTAACATTCAACAAAGGCTTCTACTCTCATGAACGCTGCTGTAATTGTTCCGCGAATGCGACTTAGGTTCTTTACCTTCGTTTCCATGACGAGCCTTTGCGAAAACTTAAAAACAGTGAATGACACTAACAGGAAATAAATGCTGATCGTTCTCTTACCTTTCGGTTTTTTATGCTCGTGCAGGTTTCAGAGTCCAGTGCCCGCCAGCCATTTGCAGCCATTTGCGTCTTTGCATGAATAATGTAATTATCACGTTAGAAACGTTTACTTATGTTCGCAACATGAAAACAGCTGTGCGGAACGATATAAACATAAATTGCGTAAGAAATCCAGCCCGGAGGACCATGTTCACTACTGATTAACTATAAATATAAAAAATTACATAAAATAGAGCTGTAGTGGACTGTATTTTCTTTTATAATAATATAAACAACATTTGCTTGCTTTTCCATTGAAAAATCAAAACAAAACATACACTTTGAGCTCAGATAATATGAAGTTAACATAGATTATATACATGTGTCCCAACACCACCTGTAACACAAGATTTACATTACATTTTTTAATTTTTGCATAGTATTTTTAAAACTACACTAGACCCCCGATTTTACAAACCCTGGATTTAACTAAGGTAGCGATTCTACGAATACAATCTCAGGAACCCTCAAAAAAATAACAAAATTATATGACAAAAAAAATTGTAAGGAATTACGTTGACAATGAATAAAACATACTGTATCTAATTCACGGCATTAAAATATGAATTGTAGAGTTGCAGTTATTACTTGGTAAGTCACAATATTAAAAATAAAACAAAAATAGCGAAAATCCGTTAAAAAATGTGGCAGGAAGTCTGAAAACCGCGCGGCGGCGGCGCCGCCTGTGCCAAGCCGGCCGGCCTGTCTCCAACTACGACGTATTAGGATCTATATTGAGGTCGTACTATAGACGCAAAGTTCCAGCGCATGCGCATTTAACTATAGTACAGCCTCCTTCTAGGCTGTTTTACGTCGTCTTATATCTCTCTCGTCTCACGCCGATTGAGTTTACTTTTTTACACGAACCCTATAAATAATAGCGTGATATTTTTCTTTACTGCGTTAACACCATACGTACTTAAAACAATTAACTTGGCGCATAATTTGCTTAAACAATGCGTTACTGCGTATCGTAAAACGTGCGTTTCACAAGTGAGCACGATTATAGCGCTACCTATTTTCCAAGTGTAGAAACATTTGTCTCCGGGTATGTCGAACTAGGAAAATAAATAGACGTTCGTGTATTACATAATCCCGGAACTCCTAATTAATTTTTACCGCATATACTGACTGTGAAAGTGATTATTTTCAATTACTTATACATGTAATTCTCGACGATTTTAGGTAAGAACGTCACAAAATGGCGTTTTTGGAACAACGTCAGTATATGCTACGGTGCCGCTATCTATCTGCCATCTTGTGAACTTTGTACAGTTGCGCTATCTGTCCGTTCTGCACGCTACTAGTATCTACGTTCTCATACAATTCATCAACGTTGAGGGAATGTTTTTACGTTAAGTTATATAAAACTGCGCAATGAATAAATACATACGCTTATTTCTTCTTTCTTTGGTGAATAATTTACAAGGGCATTTTACTAGTAAGGTATGCCTTCTTTTTTTTCCACTAAACACTACGCAAATCGGGCTATTCGCTGGTGAGAAGGCACTCAACAGCTCGGTTTTCTCTTTTTTTTTTAGGACAAAGGTCGATCTTATATATTGTTTAGCAGTGTTCTTTTGATCGTAAGACATCTGACTATTGATATAAATTTATATTTCAACTATCACTTGCGTTATTTTCCCGTTAAATGCTACGGAAGTCGGTCTATTCGCTCGAGAGAAGACACTCGGAATCTCAATTTTCTCATTTTTTTAGGAAAAGGATTGGTCATATCTATTGTTTAGCAGTGTTCTTTTGATCGTAAGACGTCTGACTATTGATGTAAATTTATATTTAAACTATCACTTGCTTTATTTTCCGTTAAATGCTACGGGAGTCGGGCTATTCGCTCCAGAGAAGACACTCGGAATCTGGATTTTCTCATTTTTTGGGGACAAGGGTCGGTCATATCTACCGCTCAACAGTGTGACGTCTGGCTACTGATATCAATTTATGTTTACATTATTTATTACGTTAATTAATTTCCCGCAAAACGCTACGGAAGAAAAAATGCAATTTTAAAATTTTCTGTTAAGGAAGGAGGGGGAGGGGGAGGAAATAAGCCGCTATCGAATTTACGAAGGTAGCGATTTTACGAATGCGATGAGAGGAACCGTGAGTATTCGTAAAACCGGGGGTCTAATGTACATCAATCCATAGAAAAATTTAGACCAAGCGCCATTCTTAAGAAGCTACCTTTCTGCTGTACACAAGAATGAGAAAATTTTACAATAAATTTCTAACGATACTATAGTAATTTGATCATTTTAATGCGAAACACAGTCCAATCATGCAAACGAAGACGCAGAGATGCAGACATATCTGCAGCCTTGTGGCGAGTTTCCAATAGAAGTAAAAAAAAAAATTAAGGTCAATGCTGAAATGGTACTACATTCATGGCATGAAAGATTACCTAGTTGTACTAAAGAATGCACAGATTGTATTAAAATATGACGGATTTATTAGAACCATGTAATAATACTAACAATTTTGCACTGCAAAAAACAAAACATACTACAGAAAAAAAAATTGAAGATATGTACCTGGAAGCTATCTTCCGGCACTGATACTCGTGTAGCACATAAATATCACCTCGCTTCATAACGACAACTGTGGCTCCGTCGCTTGCAGCAACATGTGTGATGTTGCAGTCTTTGTGATTCAGCGACGACACCTAATTACCAAAAAAATCTATATAAATACATTAACATTAATTACTTTTGCCTATACTAAAGGTGTGTGATTCATTTTAATCCCAAACAAAATTAAAGAAACATGGCATAACATTGTCATTGCAGTACCTTCTATCAATCCCTTGTGTCATTTATGACTAGCAGCAAAGTCAGCAAATAAGGACATGTCAGTGTTGCCTTTATAACCATCACCTTGTGTCGCAACACCATCCCATGAGATACTGCACCACCATTTGTTTACTGTTTGGGTAGAATTTGGTTTCTGATAATGTCACTCACACATACTTTAATTGTGTAAGTTTTTATTTTTTTATTTCTACTTCGGACTACAATTACAATGACTAGATTAGGTGCTATAATTTTGGTTATTAATTTTTAGTGCTAGATTTATTGCGACCCTCTCACATTTATTGGCCACAACTTGTACTATTCATTTGAAGAGCTGAGCAGGACCAAATGGAAAATGTTGACACTTCCGGATAAGAAGGCAAGACGACTAAATAAGATAATGCACTGTGGCTCAATGTCCAGACGCTGAGGAAGTTATTTATGCTTGACGGAAAACCATTTCATTCTCACAGACATCTACGTTTTTAAATAATGTTGCATAATTCATATGGGATTGTATTTTTATGCTGCCCATATACGATTAAAAGCGGCCTTCATTTTGTTTTGAGAAAGTGTAGAATTTATACCCTACATATTAACAAAAAAATAGAACGCTGTTAGACACATATTTATAAATAAAAATATCTTAGGGGGGTGAGCAACTTATAACGTAAACAAACAAGTTTATACTACTATTTTCAGATACCTCCCTTCCCTTCAAACATTTGTTTAGTAACAGGGTGGCTAGTAACTCTATCACAAAAAATTTTCCGACTTTTCCCTGACATTTTCAAGTATATTACAACATTTTTCCTTGGCCAATCTGAAAGACACAATTTATTCAATCAAATTTACATGGTCGATCACACCAAAAATTTACCCATTAATTCGTAAAAACAAAAATACAAGTAAGTTACTGAAAAATGAGACATGAAAGAATGTTGACACCTTACATCCTAGTGTTTTAACAACATCCAAGGGGCCGTGGTAGCTAAATGGTAAGTTCTTTCGCCTCCCATCAGGATCTAGGGTCAATACCCCAAATTCTTGCATGTGGGAATCGTGCCGGACAATGCTGTTGGTAGGCAGGTTTTCTTGGGGATCTTCCATTTCCCCCACCTTTTCATTCCGGTGCTGCTCCATACTCATCTCATGTAACCCCTCACCAGCGCTGAAGACCTCGATGTCAAGTGCTGACCAAAATCTCTCGCTTAACATCCAACTCAGCAAACCACCATTTTTGAAACGAGACATTTCATTATTTACTGTTGACAGCAAATGCTTCCCAAACAAAAATTTCATATAGTGATGTTAACGTAGAAAAAATTACTTGAATAAATTAAAAATGCCTTCCAACAAATATACACTGTAACTGATTACAGTGACTAACAGTTTTCACATTTAAAAAAAGCCTTAACTTTTTTTCTAAAGCTAAGAAGAGATACCAATGCTAAGAGGCAAGACAAGAACATTACCTGTACTCTCGCAGGCTTAGGACGTTATGCAATGTCCGACAATGAATGTTTTACGATACAAATTAATAGCTGTGTGCAAAGCTTCGTATGTTCACTCTGTGTGTGTGTGTGTGTGTGAGTGAGAGAGTGAGAGAGAGAGAGAAAGAGAGATAGAATTTTTTTCAGCAGACAATTTTAAAAGTAATAATTTACTTTTTTCAAGATTTTTAACCTTAAAAACCATGACTCGTCTTATGTGCTGGGTCGTCATTTCTGCCGGCAAATATAGTAATGTAAAATGTGTACAGTATAAAGAAATTTCAGAATAAAGTACATTAATTTAATTTTCTTTATAATGGGGATGGTACCTAGAAAAACAAAAAAATGTTTACATGATTGTTCCGAAATATTTCAACACCAAATGCAACCTCATATAGTAATAATTCTGTGCGTATTTTGGACAGTTGTTTTAGTTTTCCGCCCGCCCGTCAGGCATTATAGTAGGTTTTATAATTTTAAAAATGAGCAAAATTAATTAACTAGGTTACTTTAAATCTAACTCAAAAAATTTGCTCCTAATCAATGCATGCATTGTTACAGTTGGAGAATTTCTTAGTTAATAAGGAAGATTTCACTAGTACCGAGAGGAGAGGAGAGAAGACAGTACGGTAACTCTAGCACACTGCAACATTTTAGTAGTACCGTATTTGTCGGCATATAGGACGACCTCGCACATAAGATGAGTCATAGTTTTGAAGGTACAAAATCTAGAAAATAATTAAATTACTAATTTTGAAATTCCCGACAGAAAAATATTTTTTTTTGATAGAAACATTAAAAATTTGGCTTAAATATTTTCAATGAATTTATTACCGTCATATAAACATCATGGTAGACACATAAACAAAAAAAATTTTCTACTACTGCCCTCCGGGCTCCCAAGAGCCAAGGAAAAGCACGGCGGCGGCCGGCTTTATCATCAGTTGCCGGCAGCTGAGCGCGACTTGGCAACGCCGGACTGAGGCACGCCGCGCGCTACATGCAAGGTCATTGCATTCCTGTGCGCTGTTGTCTGCCAGCCTAGCACTAGACAGTAGACACATGAATGTGTGGTATGGTACCTAGATCCTCGTTTATTCCGCCCGAGAGTTTTGTGCTTGCGAGACAAAGGACGTAAGCATGCAGACCTAGATCCTTGTTTTCTCTGCCCTAGAGTTGTAGACTGGTGAGACAAAGTATCTTGGCACGCGCTCCAGCTGCACCGATCGCCACTTTGCTGCGAGGAAGTGTCCTTTATTATGAATGACGCTCATCAAAATTTCATACCGTAAATTTTATTTTAAAAAACGGGGCACTCATTTCATTAGTGACGAAAAACGCAATTCCTTGAAACATCAAACAACTCCACAGCTTACAGCTTAGCTTTCAAACTATTTTAGCTAACCAGAAATGTTTGCACCTTCATATAAGACGAGTAGCAATTTTTAAAGGCCAAAAATATGTACAAATAGTTGTCTTATAGGCCTCCAAATACGGTCGGTGTGAGGTTATGTCAGTTTAATTCAAATTATGGAGCAATGATAACATACTACGAATCCATTTCATTACATCAAATCCGCCGCTCAAGAATAATAAATTTTGCTTTAAGTCAACATTATGAAGGTCGCATGCATCCAAAAAATAAACCCACCGAGCTAACAGTTTGAATGAGAGTAAACAAACCTGCTGGCTCTTACAGGTTGGTGATAAAGCATTCCGATTCCACAAGACAGGAATATAATATAATGCATTAATTTATCTATTAATAATTAATTTTTCTTCGCAATTATGGTTACATTTCTTGTGATTGACAGTAAGAACTGCCGCAGAAATGTTGGCATCTATTGACGCATTTCGCATTACTCCTCCCATCTCGGGATTTATCAGCCAATTACAGATGACTTATACTCGGCTATTGGCCAAGCCGTTTCTACAGGCAGGGTGGCCACGCAGTGGAACAGCAAACACTCAATAAATTTAACAGATGTCGAAATTTGGTTGCAACTTTTTAACTCAAGGGCGCGGTTCACCTTAGTTTTCAACGTCTTTTTTATTTTCATATTTGTAGCAGATATTTTTTTTTTTATTTTAGACATAAATTGTGATTAAATCTTCCTCTTAGGAAATTTGTGTATCTCTCATAGTTTTTGCGTAATGAGTCTTAAACGTCAAAAATTGCACTGTACGGTTTTATGTAAGCTGTCCGAGTTATGATTTGTCCGTGTTATCGAGGGGTGTCCGGAGAGGTGAGGGTAATCAGTCATTAATCACAAGAAACGCAAAGAAATTAGTATGCTATTATTTCTACAAGCAAAAGAGGCTGCAATAAATACTGTTTTGTACATAACTATTGTATCATGTTACAGGAGGGCCGCCATGCAGTGGGAAATTAACGCTAACGTGGAGGACTATAAAATAATGTCAAACAATGTGGTCTGTCAGATCTTTATTAATTTTTTTATGCTGCTCCTTTATTTTTATCTCTGTGCTAGAAGCTGGCAACAAGGCACCCTTCTATCACATAAAAGTTTTCAACTGGCTGGCGACAGCCAATGTGCGTGCACGTGTGAGAGAGATAAGAAATGATCGTTGGAGATAAGCAAGGGAGGTTGCGAGTGGAAGTGGTCAAGGTCAACCTGTACAGTCTCATCACAACAGCAATACAAACGCAGCACGTGCCCACACACATCTCATACAAGATGTTTACATTGAAAAATACCTTACGTCCGTATGTCACAGCGTTGAGCGTAGGGGCAGCAGCCAGCTGCTAGCCTGATAGTTACTCTACCCTCCTACAAAGTTACAAAAATAATTTTCCTCGTATACATGAATAAAAACTGTAATTAACAATCCTTCTGGGTCACTGTACATATGTGAACACATTTTATCACTACTAATTTTAAAATTTAATTTTATGTATGTAAATTGCATCATAGAACACAATTTAAATCTTTATTCTTACACAAATTGTGATATTATAAAGCAATAAAATTTTAATAATGTTCTACAGAATTACCGTATTTACTCGCGTAACCGCCGCATATTTTTGACCAAATTTTAGGCCCAAAAAATGGGGTGCGGCCATTATAAGGGGTTTTCAAAAAAATTACCTTCTAAATTTTTTGGGTGTAGCATACAACAAATGTACATTTGTTTCTATATTTACTCGTTCATAACGTGACTATTTCTTCTAAAATAAAGAAAAAGATTTTGTCTGTGTACAGTAAACATGGAAAAATTAAGACAACAATATCTTGTTAATCCATTCATGTGCGTCACTCAATGAAAATCGTTAAAAATTATCCCGCATAAGACGTTTACATTTTATGGTCCATTACATGTACACTATTATTTCCCATGAAGCAGTTTATAAACAAATCCGATTCACGCTTAAAACGTCACAACTCTCCAGACGCCGTTACGTTATCAACAGAGCATCATCAACCAGCGAGCGTGACTCATTGTGTCCGGCTTGGGCATGGATGTTATATTGTCCTTTCACCACCCATGTCAGTCCTTCGAAAACGTCATCGTTAAAGGGGCGTAAAACCCTCTCACCAATTTTTCTACGTCGCAATGCGAAGCAATGATTTTTAATTTTTCTTCAATATCCGGAACAATTTGTTTTGCAGCCCTGAATTCATTGCACATACCAGAACAAAATAATTTTCCATTTATGTGTCATTGTAACCCGTAGTTACTGTCATTTCACAAGTATCATGCTGAAATGTTTGTTTACGACACACGTGCGTGCCTGGCTCGCTGGGCGAAGAGGGAGGAAAGATAAAGAAGTGAGAGGTCGGCCTGCTGCGTTGCATCTTTACTCGCGCGCCTCACTAGCAACATTTTACCACACCGAACTTGCCAGATATTTACTGTGGGATTATTAAAGGCTAAGTAGCAATGGACGACCACGTTATAAAGTTTAATACTGTTCTAAAATATAATGTGATGAATTTAAATCTAGCAGAAACGATTTTTTTATGTCTTTAAACCAAGAAATAATTAATTAAAAATTATTAAAATTTTTTTAAAAATTCTGTCCGAGTTATTTGAAGTCCTGGACATCGAAGTCCGAGTTATTGAGGGTTCACTGTAGTTTGTATACAACACAGTATTTACAAATATCAGCTACCACTAACTGGCCATGCTGACAGCCGAAGTACAGGTATATAGGGAGGCTAACAGCCAACATATTGCATATACAGTACTAACACAAACAGATTTCTTTTGTGTATTTGGGAATTGTATTAGAATATTAGATGAATTAAAACTGTGATTTTGAAATACTGAAACTATACAGAGCTTCTATAAGACCTATATTAATTTTAAAAAGTGGAATGTTCTAAAAACTCAGCATATATACAGATTGGGTGCTCTGTTTCCTATATGCTCACCAATCTGGGCACGATTACAGAGCGCTCCTGAGAAGTCCTTGGATGGCCCAGCTGGCCAGCATTCAGGCCACAGGTCAGTAGAGCAGTGCTGCTCCAGATGACAGTGTGGAAGCGAGCTGCACAGATGCCGCTGATTTCTCCTGCTGCTTTGATTACTTTCTGTGAGAGTGGGCGAGGTGTAAGCAGGTATGCAGGGGGCGGGGTATGGCCCAGCTGATGATGGGTGTTCAGACCACAAGTTAACACCTGTACAAACACAACATTTGCAGCTTGAGTGGCTCATGGCTCAACACACTGCACACAACCCTACACTGACCAGAACTCAAACTCTACCGTATTCACTTGTGTGTAACCAACCAACTATTTCTAAGCTGTAACTACAAAATTTCAATAAAAATTACTACTCCACATACAACCCCTACCTATGTCATGACTTTTGGTAGCCAAGAAATAAGGACTAGTAATACATCCACGTAGCAAAAGCCGTCTGGCTTGCTAGCCGGCGGGCCAAGCAGATAATTTGCTCTGGAATGACCTTGACACCAGACAGACAGCTGGAAGCATGCAGGCATGTGTGGGCAAATATATATGTGTGTGTATGTGTGCACGTGCACATGTGACAGAGAGAGAGAGAGAGAGAGAGAGAGAGAGAGAGAGAGAAAGAGAGAGACATGATGCTGCGACATCTTTCAGCTGCACGAAGGCAGCCCGCTGCTGTGAATGATGCATGTCTAGTGGTATTGTCTCTCGTCACTATTTCAAATTACAGTAGTAGTTTCAGCGTGCTTGTTTCCTGCCAGTATTTATGAAGGTTACTTTGTACAAGAACGAGAAAAAAATCGGCGCAGCTTCATTAGATATTTTATGCTGAAAGTTGTCAAATATGCAACAGAACATTCCAAGAAAAGTACGGTGAAACATTTTGAACTCGACTGCAGAAGTGTGCAAATGTATTGTCAGCAATAAAATAAACTAAAATGTGCACAAAAAGACAAGCATGGTTTTTGTGGAAAGCGGTGTAAATATCTGTAGCCTGAAGACTAACTGTATGCCTACATACCGTAATTGAAATGAGCACAGCAGGATTTACTGTGACTCAAATTTAAGCTATCAATATGCCATGAGGACAGATATACCACACACTGAGTTCAAGGGGTGATACAGCTGAAAATGGCAATTTATAAAAAGAATGAATCTGTCTCTGAGGCGGTGGACAACAATTCCAAAGAAGTTCCCTAAAAGTATAAAGAGAAAATTATATCTTTTCAGAAGTTTGTGATTAGGTTGAGAAAAACACACAACTATCATTTGTCAAGAATTGGTAACACAGACGTAACACCAGTGTGATTTGTCATGTGTGAAACTGCCACTTTTAATCCTGTTGGGGAGAGGCATGTTTCTATATGCACTACTGGTGCAGAGAAAAAATGCTTCGTAATGTTGACGGTAACTGCAGATGTCCACAAGTTGCCGCCGTTTGTTATCATTTAAACCAAAAACCCCGCCTAAAGAAAAACTTACTCTTGCTGTCCTTATACATGTACATTAAAAGAGTTGAACGACCGATGACCTTACAACTGAAAGGTTGCCTACAGTCTCAAATTGACGTCCTGGCGGGATGTTAAAAGACAACGATCTTTGCTGGTTCTGAATAGCTTTCTGGTCACCTGACACACTAGTTGAAATCTAGTTAAACTGAAGAAAAATGTGACTTGACCGTCATTCCCGGAGATTTGAGTACAGTACTGCAGCCCCCGGGTGTCGTCACCAATAGGCCTTTTAAAGCAAATTTCACCAAGTTATACAATGACTAGATAAGGAATAGTGACCACCAGCTGGTGCCAATAGGTGATAGTGAGCGACCGGATAATAAAAGCATTAAACACGATTCCTGAAAGAATTTTCTTATTAGAGATGACCAAAATTTACTTTGTTGACCATACCTCACAAAAAGTTTATATATTCACACGAGCTAGTCAAAATCATGTCCAACTTTAACGTGTTAGAAATATGTTTTATAGAGTAATAAAAGAATATTTTCCTCCCTCCTCTGTCTTCAGAACTGAAATTGTGTTTATTTTTTTACAAAGTAGCAACGTATCAGATGGTCCAGATTTTTTGACACAGTGTAAATAAAAGTTATTACAGATATTGTTATCATAAATAGGTATTTGACAACAAACTACATATACGTAAAAAAAAATAGGGCAGAATTTTACAAATCCCCTAAGCACAGTAGCAAAGCTTACAGTTTAAATTACTAAAAAAATAACACACAAAAAAAATTACCTATGTAACAGAATTACGTTTTTTTGCAGTACACATTGAAGTGATCAATGAAAAACCAAAACATAGTAAATAATTGCAAAAGTCCACTATAATTAAAGGAGATGCTGGAATTACAGTACAGCTGCTGCACAAGAATTTTTCTGTGTTAGAATGGTTTCTCTGAATTAATGCCTTGGATCCAAAGGTATCAATTTACTTTACTGAGTAAGAATTAAAATAAAATAATTAAATATTGTATAGGTACAGTACTCTAGGACAGGGCATGACAACCCTGATATACTGTAGCACATATTTGGACTGGTGATGGTGGGGGGGGGGGGGAGGGGGGTTGGGCCGGTAGGCTTAAACTGAACCCTGAAAGACAACATGAAATGTGGCCCTGCAACTGACAAGGGACGGAATGTGAAGTGTCGGGGAAATGTAACTGCATCTGTCTACTTGCAGTTATGCAACAGTGTAATAACCTAAGCAACGAATGGTGTGAGGGACAGAATACATGAACAGGTGGGTGCTGTGAGATAGAATGGTTTAGTACAAAGGGGGATGGGTTGGGGTGGACTGGGAAGAGGAAGATGTGATGAAGTGTGTGAAGAGGGAAGGGGTCTGAGGAGTTAGCAAACACCACGTGTCCAAGGGCACACGACTGGGGTGCTCCACTGCATGTAACAGCTTAACTATTTCAGCTACGAACATGGCTCTCTAAACAAACAACAGATGTGCTAGCATCATAAACCTGCAACAAGATGGTGGGGCCTAGTACGCAATAACAAAAATGAAACCCAAACAAATTGCGTCATATGTGGTAAAAGTTCAGAGTCAATCCGAATTCAGCCCAACCAAGCTCATGGTAAATTAATAAAACAAAATGCTAGGCAAATAAAATATCGTTAAGATTTATGTTTATAATTTGGGTGATGGGTGACGAATAAATGGAAAAGGCAGGGTCAGGCTGGTGAGGGGGAAAGGAACTTTAGGCCTAGCATGATGATAATGGAATTAGAATGGAAACCATTGAGGGACAGGAGGAGAATAATGGACAGACTGGTCAGGTTGTATAAGATGATGAATGGGGAGGGGGGATAGAGTGGTTTCCCCTGCAAACTAACTAAAGGAACTTTTAAGGGAAAGGCAACAATAGTGAGATTATTCAGAGGATATGGAGGAGAACGGAGAGTGGTACACATTCAATTCTCATGAGGGAGTGGAATGCACTGCGGAGGGAGTTTGTAACTGTGAGGGTTGTTTAGAAGGTTTAGGAGGGGACTGGAGGATTGGTGATTCGGGGATCGGAAGGAGTCTGCTTGCCACCAAGCGTTTGCCCAATTGGGAGTGTAAAAACCTATTATGTATTATTATAAAATCATGAAGAAGTGTGACGAGTTGATGTGTTGATTAGAGTAAAAAACTTTCCATTCACGTTCAAATACTTACTACCTAAATTCATGATAGCAAATAATTTTAAAATGCTGAAAAATGTTAACCAAATAATAATAAAAAAATAATATCTCTAACATTTTAAGATGTTCTCTTTAAGTGATAGGTGTACGTGCCACAAATCTTCCCATTAACAGTACATATTTACAATTCAAGTATAGGTAACTTACAATGTACCAAATTTTATGTGACAAAATAGGATGAATGCATTGCTTGCATGCATAGTACTATCTCTTTGATTTTAGTTTGATTTTATCTATTTAGAATTTTTTAAATAACATGAAAACAAAAGTACGTAGTACAGTAAGCTAAATGAGTTTTTTGAAATTTTCCTTTATTTACATTTTCCTGCTACCTACACATTTTCGCATTGTCCCCCTGAAAAGTGAAAATAAGGGCTTTCACGTATTTATAACATTACCACAGACTTAGATAACCTAAACCACTTCCAATTCAAATACACATCTAACATCAAGATTAACTACGTATTCAAATTAGATGACTACGCATGTATCTTTCCCAGTTTCAAAAGTCGATATGCTACCAATAAACCGGCTCGTAAGGAAGAACGAAAAAGCAATGCAACACAAGCGTAAATAGTAAATGTCAATACTAAATAGGCAACTGGGGTCACGAGATGCGAGCAACCTGCCAGAGTAGAGTACAGTTTCTCCACACCAATGAGCAGCACGAACCAGGATCACATGATCTTGCTTCGTACTGCTTATTGGTACAACCGGCCATCAAACAAACCTACCCTACTCTGACAGGTTACTCTGAAAACCCCAGAGGTTAGCAGTTAGCACAAGAAGAGTAACATTTCATTCTAGGCGTAGTCTGCATTGTCAGATGTAAGAGAATTCTCGTAGTCGTACAAGGATTTTGGGTCTTGTTTACATGTACAATATAAAATTGCTGTTGTACGAGAATTGTTACGGTCTCTTCCTGGCTAGATCACTGAACTCCCGGTTTTCTCCTGAATTTCCGACGAAAATATAAAAACCACTGCTTTTACCCGAATTCCCAAAATTCCCAACTCAGTGGCCACCCTGCAGTGTTTTCACGTTCAATTAAACACTTCTTAAGACGTGCATTTTAAATCTTTACTGTAAAATAATGTTTGCATAAATTAAAATTACATAACATATTACCACAAAACTTTTTTCAAATGAAATAAATATATCTGACAGAACATTCATGTTAAAAAGCTGGTATTACTTAATTTGACATTACAGTACTTGTATTGTTGTAGGTTGGTGTGGCAGTGTGTGGACCCTTACTCTGAAAAACACGTGTGTGGACGGATACTGTTCAACTCACAAGTAGTTCCAGTAGCAACGTTGCATAATAAGGCAGTATCAAGATGGCATCTCGGTGAGTGTAAGCATGCTCGTGGTTCCTCTCACTAATCAGCTAGCAATAATCGTGTAATGTCACAACAATTGTATTAGTATAGCAAGAATACTTGGAGCTCTTTCAAAATGCTGTTTGTTGGGTGCTAAGCTGTAGAGAAACGTCTGTGTTACTGTATTTGAAAAACAATATTTTTACTAAAAATATCAACTATCATGATATTTGACTTAGTAGTTTGATTTGCCTCAAACGTGAGGGCACTAAAGCTGAATCTGGCTCACTCACCATTTGCCTAATCCTCTATATGCACAATGTGCTCAAATGACATAGTCTTTCTGTCAGTGATTCACCTAACTGTGACTTCAAGCTGTTGTCGTCCTATATTTTTATGGGGTGTTAATTTAGATAGAAGTTTAAAGAATGCTCTGAAGTTTATGTACAGACAATGCAGCAACTAAAACTGATTACAGTATAGGCTACATTTGACTTGTACATGTTATTCATGTATATACAAATTACAGACCCAAATAATTTTTTATTTTAAGACAACAGTGTTTGGTTTCAACATAAGTGGCAAGTTTGTGTGAATCCATCCAAGTGTAGGCCTACAATTTTGCAACATCTAGCTAAACAGCAAATTTAAGCATATACTATTCATAAAAGGATATGTTGTAATAATGTAAATTAATACAACGTTTCATAGCTTTATGTGCATATTGTTGAAAACCATAATCCCTATATAATTTGAAGTCTTCTACCAATTTAGTGTATCAGATAACTGTAACCCATGTTCAACTAAAGTGTATTTATCCTTCCAATGGTTTTACCATATAAATTTTCATATTTTTCCCCTTAATTTAAAGGAGTTATTTGAGATACAGAAAAAAAATTATTTTAACTGGTTAAAATGTATTTTTATTTCATATTTCTACCAGTCTTTTATTATTTTAATGTCGCCACTGTCTTACTTCCTACCACTTATTAATTTTGAGTGAATCTGACACTGAACATTTGCAAACTGATGAAAGCCTTACACATGAAGACTTAACAAAAAGTCACTGTCGTGTTTAGATTTTGATAGCTGCAAGACAACGACCTAGCTGTATATAACATTCAGTTTCATGACCCAGGCGCAGATGTCTCGACTCTCGAGTGAAAGAAATAAGCTAGTCTACAACAAATGTCAATATAAACTTAGCATTTGTGCCCTTCCCAATGCCGGCGGTTATCTTGGCAAAATAAAGGCTTCAATAACACACTGTTGGGTTGTGAACTGTTAATATTAGCTGTCACTATAAACTACACACAATTTCTGAACAAGTAGTTTGCTATGCTTTCATTGCTTATAAATTATATCATATATAACTTGTGAGGTGTGCTACCAAATTTCTTTCGCTCATAAAATAAACAAATGTACTTTAAAATTTTCAATCATAAAAGTGTTTCTTACAAAATATGTTACTTTTGTCTTAATTTAATAAACTTTCAGATACACAGTAGTTTCCTATACAAAAATCTGTTGCTGCATCTAAACAAGTATCCCTACCCAAATCTTACGAAATTTAAAACTGATGTTATAAAATATTTTTGCGGCCAATATTCTTCTAGTTACAGAATATAAACAAACCTCTAACAGCACACACAGCATGTAAACAAACTCTCTAGCACACAATGTAACATGTGCGTTGCTATCTGTCGACAGAAAAAAGTATGGCATGCAATTTTGTTTCCTTATGTATTTGCAGTTACTCATTTGCCCGAATGCAGAATGTTTTTAGGTCCACGTGTACTCAGCCAGGCCGTTCTAGTGTTGCACTGCTGCAGACCTGTCCATGACAAGCTGCAGTCATTGGACCAGGACGGGATCTCGCATGCACAGACGTGTGCCGGTTACAGCACTCAATACCCATAACTATACCCTTGCTGTAGTTATACCTCTTTTATTTAAATAACGAAACACATACTATTATACAATATTATTAAGGTGAGGATCGCAGAATTCGTCATTATTTGCCAGCGTCAGGAAACAGGTTGTTCACCTAAAAAAACAATCCGTGAGTTACGTGCTGCTACTCACCTGCCCCGTCTCCATGAGGAGCACCGTGTGGTCACGCCCTGCACTGGCCTGCAAGCACACATCTGCCGTCCCTGTGGTTGGACTGGTTGGCAACTTCACTGGGCATGGCATCAGGAATGCTTTCTCTGAATCTAGTCCCAGTCGACCGCCCTGCCCATGGCCACATGAGAATACTCGCCCGTCGTGCGTAACGAACACTGAATGGAACTTGTGCATCACAACCTGAATGTAAATAAAACAATGAATATTCTTTAATACACTGTGCACCAAGATAACTAAACACTAACTCCAATTGATGATACATTCGGAAAATAATTAATAAAGTTTAATTTTAACAACTAAGTTTTAAACAAATGCACACACAACAGTCCCACCTCGTGATATCTTCTACTAAACTTACTTCCAATAAAATGCAGATAAAACTCCTTCGATTTTGTGAAATGTAAAACTACATACTAAACAAAACATATTCAGTAAATTGAAACGTACAATATTTCACTGTTACAAGACTAGATTGATTTGCAAATAGTACGAGTATAATACAAAATTAAGAATAAATTTTTGTATTTAAAAACGCAAGTGTCATTTACGCATCACACAATATTAAATGGTTATGCAACATAAAGACAAACATTAAATTTACATTATTTTACTCTGCAAGTAATTTCAACAAAAGTTATAAAATTAAATATTAATATACGAAATACAATATCCTAGGTAATGTTAAGCATGTAAAATTTGTTCAATACGTTTCTCTGGTTGAGAAGTTAGTACTGTACCTGCCATTCTGTAAATTGCCATGCATAAATGTACTTGTTACACAATCAATATCACAACACAGTAATGACAGACCTGCTTGATGCTGATGCTTTGTTTACGGAAAACATCCAGCAGTTCTGGTTGAGGTCGGCTTGCCTGGTAGCCCGTCCCGAGGGTGTAGTTTGTGTTGATTCCCCACATGTACACTTCACACGGCCCGTTCGATTCGTAACTTACTATTGGCAAGCGATCCTTCATAGCAATTTCTAGTGGTGTCAGGTCTTCAAAGTCCACCGTAGTTATGCTTGCACCAAGCTGGAGAAATAAAAAGCAGCATTAGAACTAGATTTCTGATTGAACTACAAAATGAGAAAACATTATAAGCTGGCTGCATGCTAACACGAACTTCAGGAAACACAATTAAATATGCAAAACGCTCATCAGTTAGCAGTATGCTGCTACTGCATAAAAGCACCACTTGAAAAAGAGTTCATCACGCCAAGTTTTCTGTAGCATTTTTTTGTTAAATATGTAAAAATCAATTCATAATTTTCCAACAATGTTCAATTTTCTTTTTCTCAAAGTGTACAGTTGGTTGTAGGGCTTAATCACTCCACAACTGTGAAGTACACAACAATAGTGATAAATGTTTGTACACGCATGTTTGGAGCCACTGTTCAGTTTGGCAAGCAATAGCAAAGAAGAATTGGGTGGACGAATGATCATACTTACATGTTGAGGGCACTGTTCTGTTTCACAAGCACCTGGCATACAAGAGTTATAGTCTGTCTCATGTAACTCTTCCGCGTTTTGACATTTCTCTTCTGAGAAAAGTGTCCAACAGTTCAATTGTTAGAACTTTACACCTACCTGGTTTCCTGGAAGAGCACAGTCTTCGCAAGCATGTGTACAGACACACTTCTCAGAAGTGAAGTGAACACTTACATGAGACAGACTATACGTAGCACAAATGCTCGCACACACATGCTGCAAAATGAGCATTTCTCACACATTTCACTGCCAACATACACGTAATCTGCATGGAAAAACTAGCCCATGAGGTAAATTTTTTTAAAATTTGGAGGTGATTTGAGGTAATCACAGCCATTAGAAAATACATTTGAAACGTCTGCAAAACAATTCCTCACAACATGGCTGCAGCTGTGACATCAGCTAGTACACCAATTGCACTTGGCAGATATAAAGCAATATTTATGTTAGGTCATTATGCTTATTTACTGTTTCGGGTCAATGTGTACTGCTTATGTATTTATTCTACACACAAACCAAGTTATCAGTCTGAGATCTTGTAAAAAACTAACAAAGAAATAGTTTAGAATAATACAGATAGTCATTTATGTTTGCGAGACTTATAAAGGGTAGCCACAAAATCATTTTTAAGTGAATAATAACAAAGTACTTATATTATTAAATGTTGTATTCTATAGCCATTTACTGTGTATGTTTTATATAAAACATCATAATACACGTGAATCTTAACAAAAAAATTTGTCGAGAGTTGTTCTGAATGCACTGAGCTTAGCATCCAAAGAACATTGAACATGTATACAGAAGTTGGAACATGTATATACAAATAAATATATAATTTTAAAAATAAACAGAAATTTCATTTATCTCATTACTATACCAAATTTTACTGACAGCTAGTAGGAATTATTTTTATGTTACATACTAACTATAGAAAAGTACTAATGAGCACTGTTTGAACTGAAGTAATATAAAACGTACTGTGTCTGTTATGGAATACATGTTATCACTTAAAAATAACGTAAGGAGTTTCAAGTATATTTCGCGACCGCAGTGAATGCAAGCGGTGAAAAAGTTGAGGAGCAAGTAAGAAAGACGTGAACAGCCATTATCTATTGAGAAAATTTACTCTTCTGCCTTGTACTGGCATTGACCTTTATGGCAGTCCAATCTTCTTTGAAATATGCACCAGCGGCACGCAGTACCAGTGTTCCCTGGCGATCACCCATCCAAGTGCAAACCATGCTCATAGCTACTTTACTTCAATGATCATATGACCACCCGAGTATAAGACGCATGATGCATAACCTGTTTTCAGTCAGCGCAGAGGCTTTAGCTGTTTTCATATCTGTATATATTTCGTATAGTTAAACAAAACACTTTTAATAAAAAATTCTTTCTATTATGTTCATATTTCTCCTCGTAATTTTATGTGGATTTATTTTTAATGAATTTTAAATTTCATGCAAGCAGTCCATTGGTTCAAATAAACTAGATACTTCACATACCTTGTAATATGGCTGAAGACAAAAGCTACTTTATAGCACGGTCATAGAAGAACAGGTCTGGACGCTTGCCTGGAAACTTGACCCCTTTGTAGTTTGGCTACAGTCCACCAAGGTACCGATAACGCAATACGTTTTTGGCGCTGCAGTTACAGTGGTCAGCTCAAACTCCGCCAACTTCCCTCCCACTAAGATAAACAATTTATCAAAACGTATTTTAATCAATATATGAAATACTTCCTTCGCTCACAATTTAAAATTATGGCTCCAGAAATCTTTATTTACTTTATAATGTTAACAATGAAAAAAAAAAAAAAAAAGGGGGGGGGGTGCAGTTTGAGTCCGACCGCTTGATTATAGCGCCAAAAAGCACAACATTCTTGGTAACTTGGTGAACAACAGCCAAACAAGGGGTCAAGCAAAATACATTGGTAGATAGACGAGTGTCCAGAACTGTTCTTCTACGACCGTGCTTTATAGCAGCAGGCAGCAATAAACAAAGAATTGCAATGCTACCAATAATATTTCAACCAGCAGTTTCCAGAATAAAAGGTACCATTAAATCACAAAAATACAGTTTCCCCATTAATCAGGCTAGCATGCAGCTCAAGTAATCTAAGGAGACAATGAAAGAAAGTGTTTCTTCCCAAGCATAGATAGCTAGGTAAGCATCTGACAAGGGCTGACCTGCCCTTAATACGTAGACTGCACATTTCACCTATCATCTACAACCTATTCCGTAGCCTATTACCTATAGCCTTATCTATCACCAATAACTTATGAGTTACTTGAGTGTAAAGGTGATACTGTATTACATAAGCCTGTCAGTGGTGCTCTTAGCACTCCACAGATTATGTGCTTCAGGCACATAAATGCAGCCTAGCTAGAGAGTGACCTTAAGGATGTTTTTGTCATTGTCAGGCTAGGAAATATAAATAAAAATAGGAAATCACAATAAAATTTAATATGTGCTGCGTGTGCAGAACAGTGCAGCTCAACTTACGAGTCTTCCTTTGAGTATCAAGAATACAGTAGGGATAACGTGACCGTGGTACAAATTTTTGTTAGGTTAGGCTTATGTACAATGTGTAAAATATTGACGTCTGTATACGCTTCTGTCAGCTGTACAAAATTAGACTAAACAATCAAGTTCAAACAGGAAACAAAGATATGGCTAATGCTATATGGTGTACGTTTGACGAAGTACTAATTATAAGTTGAAAAAACTGCAAAAGTCATTGCATTTTCTGCCTTGCTTGTTTCAAAATAGTATGATTGTAACAACAGTTAATATTGTTTGTTGCCGTATATTACTGTACTACTTTATAAAATATGCATGCTGGTCTACGTTGTATATATACACGCTCACGCACATACAGGAAATACACACATACACTTACCTTATACACACAAAAAAAAAGATAAAACTCAGACAGAAAATGTTACGTACGGAAGCTTTTTACACACATTTCCGTCATTTGGTGTCAAACTGAATCATGTTTGATTCTTAGTAACAATCTAGGCCTACTAATAGAACTCCTGTTAGAAAAAAATGACACATTTTGCCTTTAGGTTGACTGTACCTTCATAAGAGCAACAGCAACATGGATCTGGCCATAGAAGATGCTACGATGCAGTGGTGTGTATCCTGACTCAAGGTCTCTGGCATTGATGCTGGCCTCCTTGGCCTTGACGAGCCACTGTACCACACCTCCGCGACCACACGAGGCTGCGAGGTGAAGCATGGTGCGGCCTTGGCGGTCCACTGCCTGCCCGCAGTTCCAGCACAACCAGCGGGCAAACGAGGCCAGCTCCACGTCTGGAGTGCCCCGCTTGGACGCTGCAGCTACAAGGCAGTCTCCGTGCTGCCGGGAGCTGCACCGCTGGGTGCAGTCCCGCTCCGGAACTCCGTGTGACAACTTCGACATTCTGACTTATTAATGTGCCCGATAAACTTACTTACAAATGTTAACTTGTTTGCTGCTTATATTTCCAACACAAAGATGTTTCTCCAAATGCAAACCAAAATATGAGGTTACGCTTTTCTCAACTATACAAAAATTTATGGTCCAGAACAAAAGAGTACGTATTAATTGAAGAGACTAACAAGTAATCAAGAAGTTAATGTTACTATGACTGAGTAGATGAAATTCACTTCACACCCTGCACTGGTCACTAGTAAAGTCACTTCACATTCACAAAATATATTTTACATATAGCTACATCTGTATGTGCAGCTTTTTTTACAATGAAATGTAGAATCATGGAAGTCTAGATTTCAAGAACAAATATAATGTTTCCCTTACTTACCAACAGTCTCTAACTAAACATAAGTTACAAAAATATAACTTTCATTAACTAGTACAGTCTAAAGAAATCTTCTTGGTCCTTTACAAAAGGTACACAAAACACATACACTGTGTAGGCTAATTCTGATATACAAATCAATACGTGGAACTAAGGAAATAATTTATACACAACTTTCCAATGCGTGGCAATCTGACTAGAATAGTTTGAAAGTTCTCAAATAGTCTCTGCTTGACCAATCTTCCATGCAACGTGCTCCCACCAGTTAAGGTGATCTCAGCAACGTTAGAATGACGCCCAGTCCCTGGACAGTGTCCTGCCCCCCGCAGGGGGCACACAAGAACAAGTGGACTTAAGCAGCCATAATCGACAGGAAGCTGGCCTGAAAAAAAAAAAAAATATATAAAAAAACTTCTCATACACAATACTAAAAATTAATGCATTTCTTATATTTTATATTAATACTCAGTTTAGGGTTTACCATAGACACTCAAAATTAATAACAGGCTAAGTAAGATGATTCTGTAGCAGTCAACATTCAGCAGCTGTACATAAATGACAAAACAAGATTTACACTCAAAACATATTCTATGACTCCTATGTACGATGATTGAGCAGCAGTCAGCCTTCAGAAGCTGTGCATAGATGACAAAACCATATTTTGACTAAAAATATACCCAGACAAAAAATTATTAAGAACTTGTAAAGGAATCAAAACCTAGAACCATCAGTGAATAATGAACAAATGATATTACAATCAGAGTTTAGAACAAGTTAAAAATGTTGGGTGACAGCAAGTAAATTGTTTTGTGGTCATACGGGACAATAAAGACTGAATTTAGCTAAGAAGAAAGAAAAAAGCAGTTTTATGGCAGTTCCAATACCATACCATGGCAAACAGTGCACAACAAGGGAATGTATGACTTCAACACCCACCACAATCACCACCTGTCACGGCCCACAGATACACAACACTGGAAAATTTGTGAGTGCAACACCCATCACTACCTACAATAACACAATAAGTTTCCCTTTCCATTTTTCCTCCAGACTTACAGTACATCACAAAAGGATGAAGAGTGACTTGAGAGTTAATCCTATGGTAACTTTGGATCTCGTCTTGCATTACAAATGTGAAGGTTTCTGAGAAGTCACCCATGACAATACACTAATTTTCTTGGAGGTTTTCTTTTAGAGAATTCAGATATTGCAATTGTTAATTTGATATATAATGATGGAATTTTAAGTAGTTAAGATTTACCAGTAAATTAGGGCCAATCGCAAAATTCTTCAGGTGAAGTTACAAGTTCTAGAAGTTGACGTCTATCAGTTGATAACTACTGTTACCTGTATTATTTGACCTCTTCAATGTCTTCCTTGATGAGTTCCCTAACTTGTTCATTGCCAGGACACATTACACACTGTGATGTAATACACTTTTAATTATTTAAATCCCAATCTATCTTACTCAAAAGTTCTTTGTAATCAAATTTAGTTTTTATAGCTGCAAGCATAAGTTTAACGTTTTGGTGCATTTTACACACACACAGAATGAGTATCAGCAGAACCTGCAAGCGCACAATATTTAGGTCATAACTCTGAAAATTTTGAGAATTTTATTTTAATGTCAGAATTACTATCTTTAAATGCAGAGTATAATTCTTTGAGATTACATAGCACAAGTCTCTTCTGAATGTTGTTTCTTACACCATCTTTTCTTACAGATACACAATCTTTCTTTCCCAGGCATCAAACGACTATACTCGTCATTTTCATGAAACATTTGCACTTTCACAATAGCTGCCTCGTCAAACTTTTTCTCCAATTTTTTACATTGAAAATATCTGGCATAACCCCATCCTTTTTTTTGGGTCTTTCGAACTAAGTACTGAGTGGCGTTAAATTCAGCCTGGATTTTTTCCAAAGTCCAACTTTTAGGCTGAAAGATGACAATTCCTACTTTCTCTTTTATAGTTTCTGCAGTTTTGAACTTCTCTCTTAAGTTCCTCAATAAGTGATTCATATTCACCACCTGAATTTTATAAATAATTTCTGTCCTTGTTCTCTTTATCTTACAACAATGTTTCTAAATTTAATGATTTTTGTAGTTTATCAGATACAACTGTAGCAATCTTAGACACATTCTTTTTTAAAACTGGTGGCCTGGCATAAGTTGAGTGTTTCTGTACTTTGACTGGAGATATATCAAATATTGAACACGCTGTATTAACTAACTCTGCCAGAACACTTTCCGGTTCAAAATAATCACGTGGTTGTTCAGATTTATCACCTGAAAATGTGAAGAAGTTTGTACTTTTTGCAAGCACTTGGAGCACAAAGCTTTGCCACGAATCAAACTAATAAGCAGTTGTGATGGTTATTTTTTGAAAAGATTGTGTAACAGTTTTCTTGTGAAGTTTGTATGGGTCACATTTCCCATGAATATGAAAATATTTGTCTAGATATTTTATTTTCATTATATGTACAAATGTTTCTTATGTTGACACAACCTGATCTCAAAACTTAGAGGTTTTTTTTTCCTTCATAAGAAAAATCACATAATGTTTTGAGTTCTGAATATCTACTATAGGCTAGATTATGACATGTGTACCTCTTTTATGAAAATACTACTAGAACACTCCATTCTTCTAATGTAACATAACTTCACATATTGATCATGGCCTAGCAAAATTAGAAACATTACTTGAGAGAAACAGTTAAGTGGACTAACTTTCATGTTATATCCATTAGATTACTTGAAAATTATTCTGTTGAATGATAAAGAACCGAGGGGAAAAAAATTTATTTCAACTCATAGCACAAGTGCTAGTTTGCTACTAAGGCTGTCTACTGGCAAGGTAAGACTTGTAAGGTATTCACTATCTAATGCTTTTCACAGCTCAGACTTGCTGAGTTGAAGACTCATATCAGCAGATAGAAGCATGTGTCGGCATGCAGGCCAAGCACAGCTGATAAGCTCACATACAGACAATGCCTGGAGTGCCCTGTGCCCGGCTAACTGTACAAACTAATATTTGTATATTGGCACATTCAAAACATATCACGCCGTATAAAATAATTTGCACATTTAATTTAACTCTCCATCTGGTGCAATGCATATTAGAACATAACGAGGCGCAATGTATCTAGCCGATACAAAAAAATATAATCATAAATTTGAATGTTATAAATTACTTTTCTAGAATGACATTTTTCGTGTTATAAGATGCTTTTTATTTTGTGCATATTGTTTTTTTACCTTTGTCAAAATACATTTTTACTGAAAAATGTGTACGGCACTTAACAAAATGTATTATAGAATACATCTTAATTAATTCTATAGTTTCTTTTTAAAGTAATATTGGAATATACACTAAACATATGGAACTAACACATATGTAGGAAGTCATTTTCATTCAGCAATTGCATGCACAGAAATTACTCAAACCTTTTAACATAGCCTCAGTGCAAGCAAAATGTTTATATAAGATATCTACCATCAACATGAAAAATTTCAATTGATAGAAACATTTCACATAATTTTCATTAATCCAGGTCACTATCATTGTTGCCAGGGCGGGAGTTACTGTAGCACAATTTACAGATCATACCTGCATGCTCCAAGCAAAAATATTCCTCACAAATTTTGCTATTTTGCTGGAGTATTTTGAGAGCCTTGTCCTTTTCCTTTCACGTAAGCAAGTTCTGCAGTGCTTCCGTTTGTTCCATGTTGTCTGGGTTTCTTCATTTTCAGATGGTGGTCTGTACTTTTGGAGATTTCTCTGAAGAACTGTGGGAATTCCTCTGGTGATAACCCTTCTTAGGGCAAGCTGGCCTTCTACCAATTCTCGAGAAAGATCTTTCAAAAAATGTCGCCTACTCTTTATTTCATTCCCATTTCCAAGAACTATCACCTGCACATTGATGACACAAATGTTGAGAAGTGCAAAAAAAATTACCATTGACAATCGAAAACAGTTTCTTGCGACACTGTAGGTGGCACACAATTTATCAACCATGTCAACTCCTGATTTCGTTTTGTTGGAAAATATGATTATCTCAGGTTTTTTCTGATCACCGGTTTCTTCATCAATAACGTCATTAAAATGTAAGCTTGAAATTATAATCACATTTTTCAATTTTTTTTATAACATAAGAGATAATAGTTACCTATTCTCTAAATACAAATATAGGCCTACTGGATACTTCTGGTCTCTGTTCCATGGCCACAAACTCTGGAGGGATTTGTTTATTGTTCTTTCTGGGAGTTCCAACCAAAGATATTCTCTTTTGCAAGTCTTCTACTAAACTCAAATCATTAAACCAGTTATCACAAGTGATGTTCCTTCCACTTTTGTAAATAGGCTGTGCGAGTCTTTTCACAATGTCCACTGGTTTATTTCTTACACATTATGGTCCTTCAGGCTGTTTCCCTGCATACACCTCAAGATTGTAGGTATAATAAATCTTGGCATCAACCAACTGCAAAAATCTTCATGCCGTATTTGTTAGGCCTTGATGGAATATACTGCCTGAAGCTGCATCTTCCTAAATCCTTCTAATATTTCATTGATGGTTACAACTTCTCCCAAAGAGTAACATTTCTGGCAATTTTCTACACACTTGCTGCGAGGCGGTCACATCGTTTCCTTTCCTCACTGGTATTTTTGTCATCGAGTCTGATGCAACGAAGCAAAAATTTGAAACCATTCAAGTTCATTACTAGGTAAAACATTTCAACCCCATCGCCATACGAGCCCCACAACTCTTCTAAACTAAACCAATTGCTACAGAGAGTTCTTGCTAAATAAAGCAACCCTAGAACAGCTTTTATTTCAGTCTTGTCTGTGAATTCTGAGTCTCTTCCAAGGCTGTAATTACTTGAAACTAACTCAATGTACTGGTTGGTATACTTGACAATCATGTCAAGTATATCATCAGTTATGAGAAAATTCCCGGATCCCAGTGCTGTTTTGGTTTGTCCCTGTACTCCTGGTATGTGTAACTAAATTTTGTGATCTAGTTCTTCTATTACGGAAAGGTCGTGCCTTTTTCCACTTGGTGATCTTGTCTCTTCCTGTGCAAAAATTTTCATTTCGACTATTTTCCAATTCTTCATCTTTATCTGTATCATCTTGAGTAGTATCAGAGTCTTCCTGGCAATATTCTACGGCATCAGTACCACTTTCATCACCAATATCGGCATCATCCGCACTTTCGTTGACAACATATGTGTAACAGTTTGATAATCTCTTGGGTTATTCAAGCTAAAAGTTTTTTCCTAGTAGCAGACATGTTATATTGTTAACATTTGTTTCCAATGTTACTTAAAACATGTGCTCAAAAGGTTACAATGCATCTCTCAGATAAAAACAATACAACATATACGGGCGCAATGTATCTCACAGTTACAGCCGAGACAAAGAGCACAGTGTGTGAATAAGTTGAAGGTCACTGCAACATTAATCACTTTTCCAAAGTATCATAGGAAGGTACTGGATGGAGGGATGACTCACAACCCCTACTCTAAAAACAACAACAAAAAAGTGGCCTGTATCTGTCAGATCTATTGCGTCTGATAGTTGCTCAATATATTTCATATCACATTACTTAATTTTACTAAGCAATAAACATCGTGTTTTTTTTTCAGATTTGATCATTTTCTAGGGTCATTAACATTTTTGCCGCTCAAGAAACAAAGTACGCTGCTTTTTCCTTTAAAAAGTATACACGGAGCTTTGTAATTCATATTAGTTTAGATTTTAAAGTTGGTCCCACTGTGACACCCTCTTGTAGTAGAGTGCTTTCACCTTTTTCATTGGTTCGCACCAAAATGTAATGTACCAGAATTCCAGTGAGTGTAAGACAACGGGCACCAGAATTTTTGGCAGGGGCTCTCACCGCTAGGCGCACTTTGTGTGTTGGTTTTCTGCGCAGGCAGTGGTGGTGGGGGTCAGTCGGCGATAGCCAGCATGCGAGAGAGGTAGTCAAGTGTTTGACGGTGCTCGGAGTCAGTGTTGATCGGAGAGACGTGACGGGCACAGTACTAGTTGTCACGGTTGACTTGGAGTTGCCGACGGAACACATGGCTGTTAACGTCGGACATGCTAGCTTGCTTTGTGTGTCCAGCAATACAGTGTTGTAGTCAGCGCGAGTCAAATATTGAAGGTCAGCGATTGAAGTAACAGTAATAAGTGTGTCGTTGCTGAACTTTGAATTGAGACAATTAAGTTCTCGTGCTTGAACTATGATCACCTGTAGTATGCCAGGTAATAAGAGGGCGATAATGTCTGTGTGTAAAAAGGCCCTTGTCGCAGATTTTCGGGTGAATGTAGCTAGGCGTTTCTCTCTGAAGAGAGAGTATCGGACAGAACGTCTGTACCTTAAAGTGGTGGACTGTACTGTGTCTAAGTAACGACGGGGGTTTAATACCTGTAATGTATTTTGTTGCGTCCAATTTTGTAGTACAAGATTGTCTGAGCGATTTGCCTTTCGTCTGGAACATAGAGGATTAGTGGACGGTGACAATGTGTGTAGGTACCCTTTTCAGAGGTTTGGTGCCGATTTTACAGTCATTATTTTTGGCGGTGTCCTGTTTAACTATTTGGATGGAACCAGGTATGTTTTAAATCTTCTGGTTCGTGGGGCCGTAGTAGCTAATTTCTTCTGAAGTATAGTTGTGCAGCAGCTGCATTAGATTTTCTGCTCATTCGTCAATATCGTTAAACAATTGGAACAACAGGAAAAAGGTGTTCGTTGTGATGTTAGACGATTTTTAAGTACTTTCTTGAAGCATATAATTTTGTGCATAAATAAGTGACGAGGGAACTGTTTTTTGCTCAATTTCAATCTTGCTAATTGGAGTAAGGGAAACCAAACATTATTTTGTCTTAATGAACTCTCTCTAATTGAATTTTTCAGGCTAATGTTTTAAGCCAGAAAAAATATACCCGATTAGTAGGGACTGGAAAATTTTGCGAATCCAGTGACCTGTAGGCTAGAATCCATTGTACTATACATACTCAAGCCCCGACTATTTGTCCACTTGCTGCTACTTAGTGGAACAACAGACAATGAATGAATAGACGGGGCTTGAGTATGCATAGTACAATGGATTCTAGCCTACAGGTATTGAATTCGCTAAATTTTCCAATCCCTACTGATTAGTGATATTTACTGTAATATTCCTGTTCAGCTAAATTTTGTGGTGCTGCTATTTAAATGTTTATTTAATGTTATTGTATGATGTAGACCATCTTAGTTGTATATATGATTTGCATGTTGAATGGCGCTCGTGTTTCATTTAAAAGATTTCTGGTATTTGTTCTTGACCTGATAATTTGTTGCTGCTTAGCTCAGCTGAAATTAGTTGCCTGGTTTTACCGATACATTGTGTCACATTTTGGGAGTTGCCTAGGTGGCAAAAAAAAAGTGTAACCAGAAAACTGCACCACTCTGCTTCCAAACCTTGTCACTAGAGGATGTTGTAGTAGTTATTTTGTGTATTCTTATCTTTTTCTGAATTTTGCTACAGCATGTATTGGTAGTGAGTAGGATCTGAGAATAAGTTCTAAAACTTAGTAGTAGTAACACTGTGATTCTGGTACATAGGTGCAGATAGGTATTATTGAGTATTGTATAGGGCCTAGTACGTAGGATGTACCAATTGTGAGTTACGAGGTAGCTATTTTGTTTTCTTTGTTTAAAATCCCGTAGTATTTTGTTAACATTATGGCGACTTCATGGATTTATAAATTAGATGTACTGGGATTGGTGGCAAATTTGCAGGCAGCAAAAGTTAGATGTTCAGAGACAGAAGGTATAGAGAAACTTTGGGAAAAGACAGTAGCTGTAATTAATAAAGATAAAGAATTTTTGAAGACATTAAAAAAGGATGAGGCACGCTTAAGTGGGAGCGGAAATGCATCAACTTCTATAAAAAAAAACTTATTTTGACTTTTTTAAAGAGTGTTCTGAAGTTATATTCATGTAATACAGAGAGCTTGTTCGAGATTGTTAAAGCTGTTAATTGCTTGCAAAGTAGTAATTTGTTGATAGGGGAGTTTGAGATGATGCAGGGACTCGTACCCCATTGCTCGGGAGTTGCATTGCAGATCCTACTTGATGCACTTGAACAAGGGAATTGACATGTGCCTAGCACACCCTCCCACTAGTCCGTCTGCTGCACTGTAATCGTTTAGTATGGCCTACATTCAGTGCGCGCCGTAAATAATAAATATTGACTTTAAAAATATGTTTCTTTAAATTTACTCTATATTTGCTACGTTTTTCAAGTGTCTAATTATTGTTTCAATGTTTTTCAAAATGTATTAATATTTGTCGTTCATTTTCAAACGCCATTATTCAGTTGCATCAGCTATGCTATGTGTATTGTATCCTTCCACTTGAACATGATGCAACAGGAACAATACTCCAAGATTAGACATTTCAAAAATTACCAGTAATGTTTTAATATGTTTTGCTATTTTTTCAGTGTTTGTTTTATATTGTATGTTATGTAATTTCATTCTATTTTATGTGTTTGTATCGGAACTACTTAGAACCGCGCAAAGTCACCCCCCCCCCCTCGTGGAGCTGGCTTGGTGAAGTAGGATGCCATGTTTGAGTTAGTTTGAATTAGACGCGCGGGGGAGCTAGATGTATTTTGTCTACCCGGGTCCTTCACCAATTTTTGCACCAGCCATTCTAGTTTTAAATAGTTATAATTTAATTTACGGGAACCGTTTCTGTTGTTTTTGACCTGGGTCCCCTCATCCCTGCCGGCCGTCACGTCCAGGGGCGTAAATTATTACTCATTAAGTGTACCGCCAGCCCAGTGCTGTTTTTACCGCGTCACCTACTGTAGAGGTTTATGCTCCAGGTCCGTTTAACTAGCATTGGCCTTCTGCAAGTACCAGTCTTTTCTTCATGGTGAGTAAATTTCAAAAAACTATTCACGTCTTTCATTTGCAAGTAGTGTTCTTGGCTCACCCCGTCCCTAGTGACGTTTAGCGTAACTTTGAGTGTGTTGTGGCGTAGGGACTGGCCCTAAAAAGTCCCTGAAGATCAGTTGTTTGAGGGTGCAACAATCCACTGGTACGTTGGTCGTCGGCCTGTCGACCCTGGGATCATCATCAAAGGGAGTTTCCTCCGCGGCTTCCGTAACTTTGTCACCCATCTCCTGTCTGACTCACCTACCGAGTCAGTGTCATCATCATCATCTAGGCCCCTACTATGTTTCCCCCCCCCCCTAGTGCCCGCATCAGAATAGTTGGGTCATTTTGAAGGGGAAACTGTGGGAAGTCTTTTTTTTTTTTAAACATGTAATGCATGATTTCATTAAAGCAAAAATATATCATTTTCAACAAAAAAAATTAAAACGTTAGTGATTATATACAAAACATTAGTGCTTCTTGTAAAGCGTTATGCATGACCTTGAAGCCTACCTAAATCGTTAGGCGAGTTGAGCCAGTGGGGTATTCAGGTCGACAATTTATACATGTTTTAAATGCGGTCAAGTGGGACATGAAGTGAGTAAATTCTTAAGTGCTTTGGAGGATGAACAAGTGGTCACCCAAGAAATCAAAACACCAGTGAGGTGTTACCGTTGTAATGATGTTGGACATTTGGCCCCGAAATGCCCAACTGTAAAATACTCTACTCTCGCAACTGTTATAAATGCGGTTAGGTGGGTCACAGAGCGAAAGTATATCAAGTAAGATAGTTAATGGAAGGGATAAAGGGAAGGAAAAGATAGATGCCAGGGGTAACCAATCTATTTCGGTATTGCGAGTACCTGATAAGAATAATTTTTGGGCGTCTTTGATGATAAGAGAGAAAGAGGTCTTGGCTACGGCAGATATGGGAGCTACTGCAAGCTTTGTTAGCCAAGAGGGGATTAGTGAATTGGTAAGGATGTTCCCCGATTTAAAGCATAAGTTGAGAGTCGAACCAGAGTTATCTTTACAAGAAGTAAATGGTGTCGGGTGTCAAATGAGGAAAACTACTGAATTGCATTTGAAAATCTAAGTGTGTAGTTGGACAAGGAACTTTTGGAAAGTTCCAGGATTGATATGCTTTTGAATATTAGGTCTTGATTTTTTACAGGAGACCAAATGTTTGATTGATTGTTCATCGCGGACTCTCAGATTTTCTTTAAATTTGGGGGACTCAGTAAAGCTTTTGGGGAACAGGAAATGTGTAGGTATGAATGTGCAGGGGTGTGAATTGATAGAGAGTCAACAGGAAAAGTTAGAAAAACTTGAAGGAAGGTTTGATGATGTACTGACATCACGGTTGGGAAAATGTGATCTTATGACGGTGTCAATTTCTTTGAGTGACAATCTACCTGTTAAACGTACACCATACCAATGCGGCCCTCTGAAACTTGAAGCTTTTCGTCATATTATTCTGGACCTGGAAAATAGAGTACGTATTATTCCGGAAAGTAACTCTCCGTACGCATCACCAGCATTCTTAGTAAAGAAGGAACCGGGAAAGTATAGGTTAGTTTTGGACAATCGTAAGCTGAACGCAATTATATTATTATATCCTTTTCCGTTACCTAATATGGATGTCCCTTTTCAACATCTTTCTAAAGCTATATAATTTACAGTAATTTAAATTCTGCCTATCATCAATGTGTTTTGTCAGTAGAAAGCCAGAAGTATATGGGATTTGTCACCCCCTGGGGTCACTTGAATAGGTATGAGTGCCCTTTTTGATGTAAATTTTGAGGGACAGTGTTTATCAAGGATTCTGAGTCAGCTTTTGGGAGATTTTCAATTAAAAATTGTTATCTCCTTCCACGATGATATTTGTGTGTATTCAACCAGTTTCGAAGAATATCTTGAACATGCAGAACAAGTCCTGGGAAAATTTAGGGAGGCCGGATTCACTGTAAATCCGAACAAGGTTAACAAATGAAGTTTTTAGGGTTCATAGTTAAATGGGGACAAGTATTGATGGATCCAAACAAAATCAGTCCTATTGTGAATTTTCCGAGGCCCAAAAATGTTAAAGGGGTGATGAGGTTTCTCGGTCATCTACCTGACAACAGAGAATGTTTGATTTTTTGTAAGATATATTACTTGGGTTTTTCAACATATTCAATCTCACATTAGCTAATAAAATTTCTTTATTATGACATTTTGTTTTATTGTCAAGGTACACAGTATTTAAATAAATTATTAAGCAATGTATTGAATTTTTTTGTCTCAAAAAAGTGAAAAGGATGTGATAAAACTGTAAGTGAAATTAATAAAACATCAAAATTTATTGCAACAGTGAATACCAAACGTAACTGAAATACAAATTATTGTGATAAGATTTTACATTTTTAAAACACATTAGTCCTGCATGCTGCTACTTTTTACCCTAGAAAAGTTTTTCTATTTTATCGTTATCGTCCCTAAGCTGGGCATGTATAAAATGCCTCAATTAACTTAGTGTGTGATAGCCCGAAGCACATAATTACGTGCACAGAACTACGAACCAACATTTTCATAAAATTTCAATTTCTGGCATTGTTTCAAGGGACAAGACTACACTTATATCACTCGCCTATGTACGACAAGTTTCCCGACATCGTGTCGTGAACATAAAAACAGAGGTTAAATGATAAGTAGGGACGCCTGATTTTTGCAAAAATAATTTTGCCCCGGTTTGTTTTAGTGTCTACGTACAAGTTTGCTGTTCATCTTCATGGTTAGCGGTTGGATGTTTCGACTCTCACAAGCCTAGTTTTTCTACCCCCAAACCACTGACGTGTTGTTCTGCAGTCACCTTAATGTGATTGGCTTAGTCAAATGATATACAACAGCTTACAAATATATGCAGCCAATAACCTCAAAGCTGAACTGCAGATATGCACACAAGGCACTGAAACCAACTACGGCAAAATTCTTTTCGTGAAAATCAGGGGTCTCTAATGATAAGTAATTTGTCTATCTAACACTTGTATTTGTATTGTATTTTTCTTTCGCAAAACGTAGTTCGTATTCCATTTAAGATTGTTATTAAAAGTTAGATGAAGACACTACAACAATCAGTTTCAATGAACAGATCCAATGACGGGGTGATCACCTAAAATACTGCATGCTTCGATGTCCAACTTCTACTTGGCCGCACCAAACCGCGTCAGGAGCCCTGACCAGCACCCTGCTGGGTCGCCGGATGTAAAAGTGGTGAGGGGACTGAAGGAGCCAGTCCATCTGATGAAGGAGTTAGTAGAGTGTAGAGGAGACGACTAAGAGAAATAATAAAAAAAGAAAAAGAAGGCAAACAAGCTCTCTTCCTCGCACTGCATGACGACTAGTTCAGAAATCTGCCACCGGAACCTCACTAGACCTCTCGATGCGAGGCCTCGGTCGCGAAAACTATGTCCACCCAGACGGCCACCTTAAGGCAGTCAACTGATTATTGAAGTCGAAGCTTCTTGTTTCTTTGTGCTTCTAATTCTTCACTTAACTCAAGACTTTGTTTCTTTTCCTCAGTACTAATTTTCTTCTTGCGTTCTTCTTGAAAGTACAACATATACTTCTGTCGAAATCCATTAACAGATGACCTCAACTCTTTGTTTAGGCACACATTTTTGATACTACCACAATTTTGTACCTCTTCAATTATTAACCTCTTTGCTACGTATGACTTCTATCAGATTTTCTACTTCCAGATGGTGATTTACTGAAAATCCTCATTCGACAGCTGCTTGTACATGTGAGACAATTAAAAGCATTTTTACAATCGGCCCCAGTGTTTCATACTTTTTTGTACCACTAAGGTATGTGCGAAGAAAAATATCAATCCTAGAGACAACAGGGTCGAAATCACTGAATAAGGTTCTGCTCTCTTGTACACTTGTAAGGAATTCTTGATATTCATGTAAAATTTAATCACACAACTTTTCTTGAAGTTATTTGGCATTGACAAGAATCAAAAGACTGCAGCTGTTGCTATTAGTCACTATGAATCTAGGATCAATACATGAAAGGCTTAGAACAAAGACATATTTAATTGGGGTCTTGCCAACTAGGTTTACAACACCATCAAGAAAATGAAATTTTGCGTTTCATGTCCGAGTTCAAATACCTCTCTTTCTGAAACCCCATTTTTTCGAACCAGTTCTTTTATCAGTCTATCTCCAACGAACCAGAAGCTTAGGCTACCTACCGTACTTGAACTCAACAGACATTTTATATCTTTGAAGTCAAAAAGTGAAACATAGTATGGAGTTGACATTTTTAAAATGTACTCATTCTTCATGACACTAAAATTCTGTAAGCAACTAACAACAATATTTCTTAAGTTTTCAGCTAGGAAAGGTAAGAGTGGTGCATCACTTTGATATTTTACAAGAAAAGGCTGTAACAGCTTGACAACAGACAGAAATATGTTCAGCTTCACAGGCATCAACACATCATCACATGTTTCCTGAATGACGCAGAATGACTTGCACTTCATTTTTGTAAGACGTCCTTTTTCAACTTCTTGGACATATTTCTTAAAGTCATCTAAAATTTCAATTGCTCTTTCTGCTGCTGGCACATTTTCCAATCAGCGATGTTTGCAGAATTTACAGGATAATTTTTTGTTTAAAGAAACGTTCAAATAATGTTTTCTGCGGGCTGGAGAATCTTTGAATAACCAACAAATGCTTACCAAAAAACTATCAAGGTCCCAAGGTGATGACCTATTACCATGTTTAAAACAATTATGTAACATGTGTAATGTACAACTGCCTACATCTATTAGGGTGCAGCCATAATCATGTTTCAATTTAGCTTGCAGAAGATTGAACAGCTTCCAGTTGACAGCTGGACCATCCATTTATAAGATGAGAAGTTTAGCAAGATTTAATTTTTCTGTTGTTTCACGTAAGACTGACAGAGTAATGTCTGAACTGGAATGGACCATAAACACAGACGTGAAGTGTCTTGTGGCTGTCTCATTGCTGTTCGAGTCCAAAAACCTGATGTGTACATCTAATTGTTTCTTTTGGGTCGAAAGGTTTAAATTCTCATCGAATAATGAACAAAAGTGTTCCAATTCACCAGCACACTTGAAAAGAGCTGCTTTGAAGTGTGGTGCAAATCCAAAGCATATTATATATGCAAACTTAGTTGCACTACACAAAAACTGTTTTGCAAAATTGCTATCAGGGAACATATCCTTGAATAGTTCTTGTAGGCTCTCACAAGAGTTAAGTGAGTAATGACTGGTTACACATTTCAAAGCCCATCTTATCTCGGCATCCATAACATCAGAAGAATTCAAATGTGAGGATATTAAAGTAGTAAGACTATTGGCTACTCGTGAAGAAGCAGTTAAGACTATTTTTACTATTTTGGTCTCTTCTGATTTAAACTTCACTGTGCTAGATTTGTCACACTAATTTTCATTCAGTGCTAAGTAGCCTATGTAATATTTGATTATAGAATGTTGAAAGTTGTGTACGGCTACGGTACTTCATCATAGCACTTCCAAATATTTCAAGCACTTTCAAGGGCCCTTGAATTTCTTACAACTTTTTAAGCACTTTCAAGGAGCATGGAAACCTTGTTATAAAATTCTATCTTTCTCCACCCCAATTAAAGTGTATCTAAGTGACCCAAAATGAATGTTCTTGTTAAACAGGCACATGTTACAGCTTTATAACCTTATCGTACTGGTAGCAATCTCAATGTAAGTCAATAGAGGCAATGAAACACAGAGGTGTGACTATATCTAGAACGTGTTGTCATTCTCTACGCCATTTAGAATTTGTTTGTTTTTCTTTCTTTTGGTAATTAATATTGTGGGTGGGTTTTGAGGGTTTTTTTTTTTTTGGGAATTTTGTGTACTTGTTTTGAGTTCAATTGTAAGTGGTCATACCTTACATGAACATTGGTTCTGCTGACATATGTTTGGAGATGTTTTGACGTGTGCAGAGGGTATTAAGGGGGGAGATTGTGATGCCCTCTTGTAGTAGAGTGCTTTCACCTTTTTGTGGGTTCGCAACAAATGTAATGTACTAGAATTCTCGTGAGTGTACGACAACGCGTACCAGAATTTCCGTGAGTGTATGACAACGGAGCTTTAGCCGCTAGGTGTGTTGTGTGTGTGGGTTTGCTGCGCAGGCCGTGGCGGATGGAGTCAGTCTGCGGTAGCGTGTATGCGAAAGAGATGGTCAGTGCTTGACAGTGCTCGGAGACAATGTTGGTCAGAGAGACGCGACTGGCACAATACTTATTGGCGGGGTTGACTTGGAGTTGCCGACGGAACACATGGCTGATAACATTGATTGAAGGTCGCAATTGAAGTTAAAGTAATAAATGCATCATTGTTGAACTTTGAATTGAGACAATTAAGTTCTCGAGATTGAACTATGACCACCTGTAGTATGCCAGGTAAAAAGAGGGTGATAATGTTAGTGTAAAAAGGCTCTTCTCGTAGATTTCTGGATGAATGTTGCTAGGGGTTGCTCTCTGAAGAGTGAGTAGTGGACAGAATATCTGTAGCTTAAAGTGGTGGACTGTATTGTGTCTAAGTTACGATGGGGGTTTAATACCTGTAACGTATTTTGTTGCATCCAATTTTGTGGTACAAGATTGTCTGGGCGGTATGTCTTTCATCTGGAAGGTAGAGGATTAGTGGACAATGACAATGTGTGTCTGTACCCTATTTAGAGGTTTGGTACCGATTTTACAGTTATTACTTTTGGCGGCATCCTGTTTGACGATTTGTATGGAACAAGGTATGTTTTAAATCTTCTGGTGCGTGGGGCTGTAGTAGCTGTTTTCTTCTTATGTACAGATGTGCAGCAAATGGATTAGATTTTCCTAATTCGTCAATATCGTCAAACAATTGGAACATCAGGAAAAAGGTGTTCTTTTATGTTAGACAATTTTTGAAGTACTTTCTTGAAGCATACAATTATGTGCATAAATAAGCGACGAGTGAACTGTTTTTTTTGCTCCATTGCACTGTTGGGAACAACAAAATTTATAGACCCTCCATTTTGAATTGAAGGGAAACCAAAAATTATTTTGTCTTAAAAAATGTTATTTTTCAGGCTAATGTTTTAAGCCAGAAAAGGTGTACCTGATTAGTGGTGTTTACTGTAATATTCCTGTTCGACTCAATTTTGTGGTGCAGCTATTTAAATGTATACATAATGTTACTGTATGATGCAGATCATTTTAGTTGAATGTATGGTTTGCACGTTCATTAGAGCTTGTGGGTCATTAAAATATTTCTTGCATTTGTTTTTGACATGATAATTTGTTGCCACTTAGTTCAGCTGAAATTAGTTGCCTTGTTGTAGGCCTACCGCCTACCGATACATCATGTTTGTATCTTGTCACATTTTTGGGAGTTGCCTAGGTGGCTGAAAAAAGTGTAACACCACATTAATTTTTTTTGCCCTGAAAACCCATTATTTTCTATTTTTGGGAATTTTTTTTAAGTGTAAGACTGCTAATATAATGTTTTTCCTAGCATACGAAGTAACCATAGGGATGAACCACTGGGACGAAAATCTAACCGTTCATCGTAGTCCTTCAATAAATGTTTAATCTTTAAATTTACTTAAAATTAAAGTTTTTTAGTAAATTTCATACATTTACAAAGTAGTGCAAAGTATATTAAATTTCCTACTTCAAAAAACAAAAAAAAAAAAAATCAACATTTAAAGCAATTTCCAGTAATACTACTACAAGGTGTTTGGATCATTTACATAAAAAGTTACGGCATGGCCTGTCCAGAAATACCCTAAAACAATGTTTTTACTCCATACTTACAACACCAAAATCGGCTATATTTCAAAAAGTATACCTGTTAAAAATCTGAAAAATTTGGAGTTTACCTGAAGAAGGATAGTAGAAAAGTCAAAATTTCAGGAAAATAAAAAATTAAGCAGTATCATGGAATGACCCGATAGCAAAACTCATCACCACCTGGCATGGTCCACAGTTTCACAACAAGAGAATGTGTGAGTGCAATACCCATTACCACCTGTCACGATCCACAGTTGCAGAACAAGGGATTGTTTGAGTGCAACACCCACTACCACCTGGCACTTGCACCGGCCATGCTTAAAAAGACATGAGTAGAGGTGTGTGCAGCACATGTAGAATACTGGGTTGGCAGCAGAGGCCCCATTGCCAACCATGCTCCCAACCAGGTGCAATCAAGTGCTGAATGAAGGGCTGAACAAAGGCATATACCAAGTGACCAGCCAGCCACACATTGTGCCTAATTGCTCTTCTTAGCGAGCACAACAGCACTTAGTGCCTCGTCTTCGGTCTGTAAGATTCATCCTGCCATCCTAAAAGAATTTAACCGACATCAGAGAATTACACGAGGTCCAACTTCATGTTGGCCTACAAGCGTAAGAACACCAGACTCTGGTGTACAGCTGCAGATTGTGTAACTACCTCCCAAATGGGCAAAACTCATTTCGTGAAAGACAGTACAGTTGAGTTCTTTCTTAAAAGAGTGATTCATTATTTTAAGAATATTAAAAGGAATATTCCAAAAATATAATGGAAAATTACAGTGGCAGGATGTTGGAGGCATTATAATGAGTTGATGGAGTGTCCCTCTTAAAGTGGTGGTTGTTTGTCTGTGTGCCCTGTGCATGTTACGATGCAAGTGGCAGTACAGTATCCTGGTGGTGGCCCTAGTTATTTCTATCGACCAAAGATACGACAGCATTCAATACTAAATACAATAGGTTATACACTTCAGTTTTACCTATATTATGACATTTGAGTGGTGTTCCAAATTTTTTACACATGCAATAACATTTAAACTCACTTGTTTGCGAGAGGTGCAAACCTGACAACTAATCAAAAGTACACTGTTGCACTGTTGGTCCCGTGTCAAGATGGCTGTCAGCCTTCACTGTGAAAGTTCAAGGGTCTGCCACAATTATGCAGACCTGTCTGTCCGTGCAGGCCGTGTTGATGGTGCAGACCTCGATCTGGCTTCTGATTGGATGAATTGTTCACATGACTTTTGATGTCAGAGGTTTATTGTGCTGATGGTTGATGCAGACCTGTCCGCTCCGAAAGCTCGCCAACACCGAACTTTGGCTGACGGACTGGTCAACACCATCATCAGCATCTGACGTCATTAAGTCAGTTGACCAATAAGAATCATTGTTTACATTTAATTTAAAGAAAACGCGTGAAAACGTAGTGTTATTAAAACAGAAAAATAAATGACGGCCTACTTTACTGCCCTCTATAACAAGTTACACAAACTACGCCCATCAACCTACTGTGACAAACTATTTCAACAGAGGCCTTCACAATCTGCACGGACGAACACGTCTGCATAATTGTGGCAGAGCCTTAAAAGAGGGTGAGCTCCACCCACACTGACACTTCACAGCAGGTAAGTCAATCAGAGTTCAGAAAAAAATTGAAGCAAATAATTGCAATCCACTGACTCATTTTACCAGGGCTTTAAGGGTGAAACCTACCCCAGAGGCCTGACAGGGACAATGACAGGGAAATACATGTTAAAGTATGTTATAATGGTTCAATGTCTGTCTAAAGATCACAATGCCAATGACTTTTATTCATAATGTTGCAGCCACATTGCCAATGATATTCATGCTGTTTTTCCCAATGACCCTACTATAAAAACTGTTAACAAATTAGTATTTTAATTCTTAAAATGAACTTTAAAACATCAACTCAAACTATTTTTTAAATGTTAGATTACATTAAGTTACGTAAACTAATCTAACAATTTTTTTTTAAGTAGGACTACTTCCAACCACTATAGAAACATGTTTTTACTAATAAACTATCCTACATCTAAAATCAATAATTTGGCCATTAGGCCTACATGATGAGTAGTTATTATTATTTACCACTATCCATATATATTTTCAAGTAGGCAATGCAATTAACACTTATTTGTAAAAGTTAACATTTAGTTAGTGTCAAATATGTAAAAATAAATTAATAAAAATAATACCTACGCTATTCAACGTTTTAACTCATTATGCACTCTAATTAATACTATAAACTAAAATTTAAAAAGAAATTATGACAATTTTAAACCTAAATATAATATAGGCTATATAAGACAATATTGACCAGCTACGTCAAATTTTACAGTCAGTGCAAGGCAGGTGTTCCTGATGTCCCTCAGGTACGCCTGCATGGTAACAAAACTATTTTTATCAAGTTTAACAGAACGTAACTAAAGTGACTAAATAGTCACATAGGCCTACATCAGGTACGTTTACGACACAAAGTGATTAAATATAAATTTCTAAATAAATGTCAGTTTCACAACTCGCATAGTTTCTTACCTCTATTACAGACGACAAATACACGGATCAACGTAAGCGAAAGTTGTGGCAATAAAACAATCAATAAAAGACGCCGTAAACATTTTTCCTGTGTAGATAAACAAACTATTCATGTAATTCAAATTCTTCCACAAGGGTATCCCGATAACACAGCATCAACCAAATAATATTTCTTAATCGGTTTGGTCACAGGGTTTGGTAGTCTCGTTCCACAAGCTAAAAACACACACAATAAACAGCTGTACGACGTTGCGTAATATTGTGACACCTCACGTCACGACGCTAAATGCAGCGTTGCCAGTCTTAAAATAATTTCAAAGATATCATATAAGAAATGAACAGAAACACAGCTCATTCATTTCGTGACCAAATTAAAAATACTCTAGGCGGCCATACTGCTCAGTGTAGTCATGTGGGCAACGTATAATTTTATGATAAATATTTACCTAATTTGACATCAAAATTTGCAGCGTGAGCTAAGGATGTAATTATGTAATTTAGATATTTTTTATTCATAGCAGGAATGAAGTTTATATTATGACCACGGCAATTCTGAAATGTCTCTCTTCGTTGTACATAGTGTGTGTTCTGACATCACTATTAGGAAAAGGTAGGATGAATTATTATAGCCTTCTTCTAGATGGTATTGCAAAAATCATCCTTCGATCATGCTTTGTGTTAAACAAGTTACTGTTTTTTGTTAGTAGCAATTAAATATTTTTATATGAATGTGATTAAGCAGTAAATGTCAAGAGTAACTACTAATGCGAAAATTACCAAAAAAACTTCAAAAATATACTAATTACGATTAATTACATTGAATAATAAGAATAATTAGTAGTCGCGATTAATAATTATGCCTACATTCTACCATTTCGATAGTGGGGAGGGCTATGAAAATCAGTGAAATTGTGGGGTAAAAATATGTAAAAGAATTATATTCATTACCTCAATTACATGATAATGGCGAGGGCTATAAAAGTCAGGGAAATTTTAGGGTAAGAAGGGGTAAAATAATTATAATACGTACCTGAAATACACTATTTAACTTACGATTAATTTTACGTAAATAGAATGAGACAAAACATGCACGAGTACCCGAAAAGCCTCCTTTATCAAAACTCGATAGTGGGGAGGGCTATGAAGAACAGGGAAATTGTGGGAGAAAATACATACAATAATTATAATCAGTATAACTATTTAAGAATAATTTTACGTAAATATAACAAGAAAAAACATGCACGACTACCGAAAAAGGCCTACTTTATAACAACTCGATAGTGGAAAGGGCTATGAAGATCAGGGTAATTGTGGGGCAAAAATTCGTAAATTAATAATAATAACAAGCCGAACTGTGCGAGTAATTTCAGTGAAATATAGCAGAAATAAATATCCGCCGGTAATAAAAACGCATGCATTATAAAAAGTGTATAGCGGTAAAGGGATGTTAAAATCTGGGAATTCGCGAATGCAAAATACCCATAGAGCACACAATGTTTCAGTTATGTTTCAGAAATGTGTTTGAAACTTTGAAATGTCTCAAACACATAACATTTAATTTTAATGTTTCAGAGATATTTCAGAAATATTATAATGTAACATTTCAATACAAATGTTTCATATAGGTCTCAGAAACATTTATTTGCGACTTTTACCAACGAGCAATTAATGTTTCGCAGCTCACATTGCAGAATTATTTCAGAAATATTGCAAAGTAACATTTCAATCCCATTATTTCTGATAGGTCTCAGAGACATTTAGTTGAGACTTTATCCAACGAATGATAGTATGTTTCGCCACACACATTGCAGAAACATTTCAGAAATATTGCAAAGTAACATTTCAGTAAGCCAGTTTCAAATAGGTCTCCGAAACATCAAGTTGAGATGTTCGCCGCAATGGTCGCTGGGGTGTCACATGACTTGTTGTGGCAGCCATTTGTTGGTCTGACCTTGCATAAATATCTGTGAACCTTGAGTTGTTTACAAGTTGTTTGTTGGAGATTTTGTTGATATTTTTATTAATTAAAAAAAAAGTATGATACTTTAAGTAATTTTGGTAAATTACAAGTAAAATATTATAAATTACCAGTGTTAAAATTGACATTTTATGGATATTAGTAGATGTCATATTGCTCGTTTTTCAAGACACTTTGATAGAAAATTTTATTTTAAATTATTACTTATGTTATGTACTGGTAAATGTTAATAATCACTAATCGATACAGGCCAAACTATTGATTTTAGCTATAGTTTACAAATGAAAAGTGTTTTTAGAGTCGTTGAAAAAAGTAGTCCTGCATAAAAATTTTAGGGTTAGTTTAGGTTAAGTTAGGTAAGGTTAGTTTGACTTAGTTTAGATTAGGTTAGGTAACGACTGTAGAAACATATTTCATTAGTAAGCTTTACTTCTAAAATCAACAGTTTGGCCGGTACACGATGAGTAGCTATTCTTAATATTTACCCTACCCTATGGCCCCAAACGTGTTACGGTATTTGAACAAAATGATATTCAGAATGTCTATTTCAAACTTTATAATTATTTTAGTGAAAAAATATTGAATAGAATACACATCATTGTGAACTGCAACTTAGTAAACAAAATATATTTGTGTCAGAGCTCATATGGATAAATCCAAGATATAGGCTGGGTGTTGTCCAGTAGTATATTTAATAATAATAACAATACAATGTTTATCCTGGCAATTGGGCTGCCACCTGTTTGCGAGTGGACTCTTCCCCATCCTTACAGTTTACAGTACTAGCCTTCCAGACCCTTTTTAAACCACCCAGCCTCTCTCACAGTCACCATTTTATCCTGCAGAACATTCGACTCCTTTACCGCCATAACAAGCATAGACTGTCGACCCCTCTCCATTCTACTCCACGCTCTCTGAAACTTTTCGCTTTTGGTTCCTTTCCCCTTGAATGCTCCCTTAGTTATCTTGCAGAGCTACCTTCTTCATCCGCCCGTACCATTCATTACCTTGTACATCCTGACCAACCTTACTATTCTCCTCCTGTCCTCAGTCATCCTAATGGCTCCCCTTTCTGGAGAGACATGCTCCCCCTTGCTAACCAAATGAGCGGCCAGTGACAGCCCAGTTATGTATGAGACAATTGGTACGGTAGGCCTTGTATTGTAGGAGGAAATATTTTTATGTTGGTGCAATTATTGCTAAGGCAAGTGTATTTTCTTTCTTACTTGCTGTACATTGCAGGCCCTAAACCTCCAACTTCCAAGACATCTGACAAAGATCTATCTGCCTCCTCAAAAGCATTAAAGCTCAGTAGATGATTGATATGTTTTGCTTGTAAGCTATTCATTCTTGATCAGAATAGCCATTTCATTAGAATTCATTGGTGTGATGCAAGAATGGCTTTTAATCCACAGTTGATCTGTATGCATTCATAAAAAAGTATTGGGTAATGCCACAAGTATTCTGAATTTCTGAAAATGGTTTTTATTAGTTCAATTTTGCTGATTTTTATGTTTCTACTTTCAACGTTCGTTATCCCCATTGTTCAATTCTATGGAAGAATAACTTTTTGGCAAATAAAACACTAGAGCTTCCGCTCTGGTAGGTATTATGCAAAACTTTTTTGTGCTGCTAATGTAGTCACACAAATCAACCTTATGAATTTTGTATTTTATTTCAGGAAACTGGAACAGGCAGTGCAGCCATGACTGAATTCCATCAAAATTAATTGTTTTAAAAAATGTAAGCTGCTAATCTAATATTTTTGTATGCTTGTGTTCTTTTCATTAGTATTCATTCTTAATAGAGTCAGTTGATGAAAGTAAAACTTTTTTCTCACAGATTTTTTTTTCTTCCAAGTAAAGCAGAACCCTGTTATAAAAATGTTCTTCGGACATAAGGAAAAAGTGTTGGATGCAGGAAAACTCTTTAAGCAGAAATTAATAATTTTGCTGTAACTTTCAATTTGACTGACTATTTTATATAGGTGACCAAAGTTAAAAATTCTGTATTATATAAAATGTCACTGCAGTTTATAAGACTTCATATATATATATATATATATATATATATATACACACAGGGTGTCCATAAAGTCTTTCCCTCATTACAAAAATTCATAACTAGAAAACTACAAATGCTAGCAAACTGCGGTTTGGACGAACATTATTATGTGCAACTCATAAAGTTTTTTTTGCCATATTAGGCAACTTCTACATGTGCACCGTTGGTGGCCCGTAGAACATCAAGGCGATATTCAATTTCTTGCCACGTTTTCTTCAACATATCTTCTGAAACAGAAGCGACAGCCTCTGTTATGCGTTGAGCCAATGTCCTAACATCAGGTACACGTGTTGCATACACTTT
>PNEQ01003326.1:0-12348 GCA_003012365.1 Medauroidea extradentata
TATGTTATTGTTTTGCTCTACCTGTCTTTAAAGTTTAGTTTTGAGTATTTTGAGGCATCCGATCTGGCCTATAACAGATTGGTGGTGGATGGCTCCCCCCCAGGTTAATGTTAGAATTTAGGTTATTGCTTTTACTTTGGTTATAGTTTACCCTTACATAGAACAAGAAAACACACACACCCGCTGGGTTAGTTACAGTATATATATATATATATATATATATATATGTATATATATACATATACATATAGTGCATGTGTGTAACTTACACGTTACAAAAACATTCACCCAAATGCGATTAAACTTTAGTGAGCTGTGCGTGCGTCCGCAAAGTTTTCTGATTAAAAAAATTATGTATAAAAAAGGAGGGGCAAAGTGGGGCAGGGGACAGAACAGGGTACCCAGAAAGTTAAGTGAACAAAATTATTTTTCAGAATGTTTTTAGAACTATAATTAGCAACCCTTAACATAATTTTGCCCCATTCAAAATTTTCCGTAATTGGAAATCACGCGGAGGAAGTTGTGGGCAAAAGCTAATACAAAACAAGTGCTTAAAAAAATATATAACTACTTATTTACGGAACAATTTATATGATATTTTTTTTTTCAGAAACCTTCTACAGAAATTTTCTATGATAAAATTTACTTGCGAGAAACGTTGCCATTCATTTATTTTTTTTTTTTTTGTAATGGTTAATACTTAATATGTGTGATTAGAGACACGGTTATTTTGGTGGAAATATTTTTTACATGAACTTTTTTTAAATGCTTTATGAGCACTTGTGCATCGATGCTTCATGGTTAGTGAGTGGATGTTTTAACTGGTGTAGTGGTTCTACCCGCTGGTCACAGACGTGTGATTCTGCAGTAATCTTTGTTCTGATTGCCACAGTCATATGACTGACGCTCTGCGCCAAGCAATATACACGAAGCAGAGCTGCTGATGTGCTCAAGCCATTAAATCAAATGGCTGCAAAATTATTTTAGCCAAAAATCTGTAGCTGCAACTAAAATTAAATTTTTTTAAAAGTTGTATTCCACAAAAATTGGGTGAAATGATTTTTTTTTATGAATCCTTTTTGTCTCAGTATTGCTTAGAAATTTCAGGCGGAGCACTTTTTGTTTGAAGGAATTATTTTCAAAATTGGTAATTTGGTCGGTTGAGAATTCACTTCGACATTCAATTCAAAATTCAAACTCCGTGGACGCAAGCTAAAAATGCAGAGTACTTAAAGAATTGTAATAGAGTCTGTTCACGGCGAAGTTAGCCCTTTTTAAAGGCCCAGAAAAAGTTCTCTTTTTCATAACAATTTAACTTTTCGTCATTTGTCTGTACAAATATTTCAATGCGATTATTAAAGTCAGCGTATACGTTTCATTGCCCTTAAAAACTGACGTCTGAAGGCGCAAAAATATTTTATTTTCTAACGACTAACGCCTTTACTTTGGGCCTTAAAATGTCTCGCATTATCGTGTCCAGCGTTATACTTAACGCTGAAAACAGTCATTCAAATTTGCGGGCTTTTAATTAACATTATAGAAGAACAAAAAAGGATGTCAATCCAAGACAACAGTTTTGTCTTTTTTTTTTTTTTTTTTTTTCAACGAAAATGGTTTAAGATTGACTTATTCCTTTAACGTAAACTCTCGAGCTGGAATAGAAGTTACATGTCCAACTTAAAAATGGTTTGTGTGTGCAGGTGCCGTAGATATTACAATCCTGTCAAGGAGGAACATTTCAGTAGCGCTTTAGGATTTCCGTAATTCGTTTGTTTGTCCTACATACCGGTGAACCAAGGGAAGCGGTGTTAAAATGAACTTTCCTGACCGGGTTGTCCCCTGCAAGGCCTTCTACTGAAGACTAAGGCGCTACCTTAGATTTATTGGAAATAGTATTGCCGTATTTTCTGAGACGCTCGTATGAGGTCCTCACGTTGATTTGAGGCGATGAGAACCAGAGTGGCCTAACCCAATATTATGTTATGCCATTCTGGCATTTATTTTTTCTTGGAATTCAAAAGTACCAGAACAGTTAGCCCCACTACTGCTGTTTGTGTAACAAGATCATTTTTAGAATATTTTGGCACAACAAAATATAAAATATTCTTGGTCTATTTCTGACATTAACTCATTGTCTCAAAAAAGTGGGTTAGGCCACTCTGGTTCTCATCACCTCATTTATAACAGTGTACTTCCTGGAGTTAGTCTGGTCTCTTATTATTAGGGCCCGGTAGTTTTCGCGAAAATATTTTTGCCCCACTTCGTTTCAGTGTCTTACGAACACACTTGCAGCTCAACTTCATGATTATTGGCAGAATGTTTTTGTGCAGAATCGTTATTCATTTGACTGTGCCAATCAGTACATGAATAACTGTGACACAACACGTCTGTGATTTGCGGGTTTAACCTCCACACGCTGGGTGTTACGGCATCCAATCACTGACCACATAGCAGACATGCAGGTGCGCACGTAAGGCACTGAAACAAAGTACTGCAAAAATATTTTCGCGAAAACTACCGAGCCCTACTTATTATTCTTCAGATGTTGTGATGTAATACCAATTATTTTCCTAATATATATTTTGAACGTTCTCCTTCTAATATGTATGATTAGAGATTGGGATTTACCGCGAAACAATTTAACTCCTTGTTAGTTTTCAATGTAAGACCATAATTATGGTCCCCCGTTTTTCGCGAAAAGAATTTTGCCCCAGTTTGTTTTAGTGCCTTAGGTGCACATCTACAATTTTGCTTCATGGTTATTGGCAGCGTGTCTATGTGAAGAGCCGTGTCTCATTTGACTGGGCCAATTACAATAACGTTCCTGCAACACCACACGTCTGTAATTTGCCGGTAGAATCCCAAGGCTCGTGACAGTTGAAATATTCAATCACTGACCACGAAGCAGAACTGCAATTGTGCACGTAAGACACCGAAACAAAGTGAAGGTTTGCTCCTGCAACAGGTTGTCGTGTGCACGTGAATCCACTGCCCTATTTGACTGAGCCAATAAGACATCTGCTATTGCACTAGTAAATGTATGTGGTTCGTCTGCGGTAAACTAGGCTTACCTAGTGTGGTGTAGCAGTGGTAAAACACTCGCCCTGCCCATTCGGGAGGACCCTGGTACGATCCCAGTCTCCGACCATCCAGATTCAGATTTCGGTTTTCCAGGGTTTTTCGAAATCACTCCAGGCGAATGCTGGGACGGTTCCTTAAAACAGGCCTTGGTCGACCGCTACACCCCCCCCCCCCCTTTTTTTTTTTTTTTTTTTTTTTTTCGCGTTCCACTACTAAGGCTTTGTTCTGTTCCTCCACCAAGGCTTTGTTCTGTTCGAGGACACGTAAAATGTCTAAATAAATTAAATGACGTGTCGGAAACAGTTCAACTTGTCACATACGCTACAATAAGCTACAACGTTTCAAAGAGTGTATTGACACAAAAAGTTTTCGAGATATTCTGCCACCTCTGTGTGTGATTATCTTAAAATAACGGTTGTTGTCAGGGACCTCTCGTTTTCCCAGTTCTCATTCCGGCGCTTCTTCATTGTTGGGCCTCATTCAATTCCATCCTTCAGGGCAAGCATATGCATACAGGCACCCAGTAGTAAGTCTGCATCCGGGCTGCGATACCCTGGCTAAGGTTAATTCTAATACAGGTTAGAAAGATCTGTGTTTGAAGTTTTTCAAGGGACATTTTCTGCCACTTCTAGCGCTGCTATCGATAAGAGGTGTAACCTGAACAACCACAGAGCTTTCAAGAGTTTAAAGTTACGGAAAATGATAATTTATAAGCTACAATTGTATTTATTTTTTATTTTAAATTAAAATTAAGTGACTTCTCTCTTTGCCAAGACTAGTTCAAATTTACTTTGCTAAAGTTTCGTATTTTATTAGACCCGTAAGCGATAGCAGCGCAGCCAGCGGCAGAAATCTTCCCTTTGCCAAATTCCCTCTCAAGAAAACACGTTTTCTTTCTAACCTGTGGTAGATTATGCCTTGCATTGGCCTACGGCATCCATCTCATACAATATACATGTTTGTATCAAAATAAATTACATGGCGGGTTGGTTCCCATATGTTTAACTCCGACCAATCAAACTTACTCCTTCAACTCCAGGAGCAAGTGATGGCTCGAGCCTCAGCAACTGAGGCGCTTCATCATCTACTGCGTTATATTGCCCAGCTCGCTGTGAAGTGCTGTTCCTCCCTCCACCATCCTCTTTCCCGCCAAAACCACGTCGCTATACTTTTGCTGTCCGAGCGAACAAGGGACGGCGACAAACGTCCTCGCAGACTTGCCAACTTATACTCGTTGTCTGGGAGAGATATATGTGCTCGCTAAGAAGCCCACATTCAGGATGATATATAGTCTTGTCTTGCACTCCTAGACCTTACCCGCTATCTACCGACTCTGATATAAGGCCGTGTTCCGATTATTCGCACTCGCGCTTTCTCTCTCGGAAGTGACGTCAGAGAGTGTTGTACCATAATTAGAGGTACGTAAATTTCGCAGAAACATTCCAGGTCAGGTTGAACGGCAATTATGTAGACTTCATTGTCATGTCTGTGACTTGCTGGCGGCTGTTACGAAACGCGTTTGACTACTACAAGCCAGTAGTAAATAAGGAAATAATGCGAAGTGGTATCGCTTGCTACCTACTTGTACGGTTATAAGCCAATATATAATCGATTGTGGCCAGTGGGTGTATAGGACTGACAAGTCTAGGCTGCTGCCAGATGAAACCGCGAAATTGACGTACCTCTAACCATAATGCAGAGTGTGATTATGTAAGTGTGACCACACGAGTGAAGATAGCGAGTGTTAGTAGAGGTATGCTCTGTGCAAATTCTACGTGTATCCCATGAAGTATTGTTTATTTTATTAGCCTAATCCACAGCCGTAGAAGAACAAGTCTGGACACTCGCTAGAAACTTGACCCCCTTGTTTGGCTTCAGTTCACCAAGTTACCGAGTGTGTCGTGTTTTATTGGCGCTGCAGTCTAGACGGTTGGGCTCAAACTCCGCCCACTTCTCTCCCACAAAAATAAACAATTTATCAAAACGTATTTTTTTTAATCAATTTACGAAAAAATTCCTTTGCTTACAATCGTAAAGCACGGCTCCAGCAAATAGTACGGGATTCGCTACTTGGTCAAAGGTTCGAACGCGTATCACCTTATTGGAAGGCGAAAAGTGTCCTTGAAATTGCACCAATCGCAGGCCCTCTCTGTGCAGATGTCCTGTATGTTGTGTAACAGAGTTACTGTAAGGTTTAACGGGATACATCGTTGACACTATGGCAGTACAGACCTTGTGATTTAGCTGTTAATATATAATTGTGCCGCAATATGCGTGGTGAATGTGTTTATATTGATAATTTGCCAGACATATTGCGACCTAACTATATATTACTAGCTCCATTGCAATGCTTGTACTATAGCACAAAGTAAATAGAATTAGTGGTGTGGACGCCGATTAAACACTTTTCTTCTCAGAATAAAAAAATATCAGAATGGCGATTGAAACCGAGCCTTAACTTACTGTCAGATTCAGTGAAGACATGGTATCACGATATATTCAGTCTTTCTAATCTTTTATGTTTGCAGTTGGCAGGGACTAATGATTTTTGGAGAAAAGGAGGACCCGGGTCCATCCCCGTCTCCGGTCATCCGGATTGTGGCTTTCCATTGTTTCCCGAAGTCGCTCCAAGCGAATGCTGGGATGGTTCCGTAACAAAGGCCATGGCCGACTCCTCTCCTAGTTCCTGTCATTGTACTAATCTGTGTATCACCGTCTCTAATGACCTCGCTGTTGACGAGACGTAAAGCCCAGTTACCTAGCCAACTGTAAACACTATAGGACTGTACATATACTTATCTAGCTAGTACTGAAATTATTTCGCTAACATTTCTAGACCATAGCAACAACGCTTTGGTCGTTTTTTTTCCATGTCGTGTCCTTATTAATTAATCACTCCACGCGCGTCTTCCACTGCATGTCCTCGCGAGCACGCACGAGGGACAAGAGGACTTGGTCGTAACTCTCCTACAATCCCCGTATATGGTCATACTGGCCTTTTATACGAGTGATAAATGGCTCCACGCTTTCCTGTTTCCGGGTCACGCAACCCCCACGAGGACTGTTAACCCCGTGTGAGAGGGAGGGGAGGGAAATTAGGCCAAGGGCAAAGTGATGATTCTGGTCAGAGATTAGTTGGAAAGTTGCTTTATGCCACGGTCAAGTGCAGAAAATATCCTACGTATTGCTTCCTGGCAAATATAACCCACTCTGTGGTAAACACTTTTGTACCGTAAAATATTTTTCAAACTGTAAATTATGTTTTAATTGATACGCAGCATGGGGCACTTGTCAAGCTTCAAACTGTAAATTTAGCAAATGTTGAGCATTGTTATTGTGAAAGTCGTGTGGAATCAACCTTTGACATCGTCAGTTTCACATGAACTTCTTAACTTCCTTATTAAATTTTTCGTTTTTAAAAACTTTTGACCTGACAAAGTACACACAATTCCCACTTTATGATTTTCGACTCCCGTCGAAATTACAGAGCGATATTATCGCTTATAGCAGGCTGGATGAAAAACTCCTGCAACTATATATAAAGTACAGAACACCTCATTAGTAGGGACCCCTATTTTCCGCGAAAATAATCCCCCCCCCCCCACTTTGTTTCGTTACCCCAGGTGCACAATTACAGTTCTGCTTCGTGGTCAGTAATTGAATATTTAAACTCTCACCAGCCTAGAGATTCTACCGGCAAATCACAGACATGCGGTGTTACAGGAACGTTGTAATTGGTTCAGCCAAGTAAGATATGGCTCTTCACATAGACACTCTGCCAATAACCATAAAGGAAAATTGCAGATCATCGGATGTTACTCTTTGCTTTCTCCGTGTATTTTATATCACTTGTCCTCACAACTCGTTTGGTGCACCAACAAGTAAGTTGTAGGTAAAGTGAGCACTAAAAATGGAACCTTTGAAAAATAACACTAGCCGTTACTGCATAATAATTCTACAATAATAATCTAGTTGCCTTATTGTTTGTATGGTTGGCAACGAAATCGCGAATATAGTTCCGTGTATTTCCCTATTTAAATACATCCATACTGAAACAAAAGCAACCGGAATCGACGTAATTATATTTTATATAAAAATATTTTTGTCAAACTATGTAGATTCCTACTGACTTCACAATTTATCTTACATGCGAAAAAATAAATTGATGTGTCCAGAGATGTTGGACATTTCCCGTCGTTAGCCGTTACGTGCGGAAAGATACGAATTGGCTGCAAATATAATTTTTGTAGGGCTTTTTTGAGTGCTCACTTTATCCCGAACCTGGCAGCAAGTTCGTATCTTTCCGCGCGTAACGTCTCAACGACGAGAAATGTGTAACCTATCTGGACACTTCACTTAATGCTTGAGCGTTTAAGATAAATTGTGCAGTCAATAGGAACCTATATAGTTAAAAAAAAAAAAAAGTTTATTAATTATGTAAAACATAATTATGTCAAATTTATTTCATTTTATTTAAGTATTGCTGTATTTAAATAGGAAAATACACGGAACTACTTACTGCAATACACTGCCAACCATACGAGCAGTAAGGTAACTATTGATAACGTTGAATCATATGCAGTAAACGGCTAGAGACTTTTTTCAAAGGTTAAATCTTTAGTGCTCACTTTATTCCGAACGACCTATAGCAGTTCATCGTAGTCGGTTACATAGTTTTAGTTAAGGCGGTTTATTTCAGCGGGCTCGTGGGTTGTTGCCAGATAGGACTGCAGATAGTAGGAACTGAAGCTACACTCCTAATCACTGCGTCGTATGCAAATGACCAGAGCCGCAGGGTTTTGCTGGAAAGAATTTTACACCAATATTTTTTAATACTTTGCGTGCACAGCAGCAGTTCTGCTTCATGGTCAGTGATTGGCTGTTTTAACTCTCAGCGTGTCAGGGATTCTCCCCGCTAAGGGGCCTCCGTACCTGCACTTCAAATGCGTTGCTGAGAGCTATTCTTTTCTCGTGGTATCTATTTAACGCGCATTTTATTTGTATATCTACGAAAAGGGCACACATTCCAAAATATGTCGCTGTTGTAAAATTTTTTCTCATATTTATTAGAAACATAATTTTTGGTCCCTTTACAATGGCCAAAAATGGCTTTTCCAGGCTGCTATATCTGGTAAAATAACAACGGGATTAAAAAAACAGAACTATAGAAACAAGCGTTAGACTTTAAACTATGCTATTTGCAAATAAAATAATGTGGTCACCAAAAGTCCCACAGGAAAATAGGATTGTACACAGTAAAAAAAATTAACGTTTTCTGGAAACCAGTTTCCAAAAAAGTTTTTTGTAACACTACAAAAATATTTTGTAAAATTTACAAAAATCTTGTACATTTACAAATTTCTTTGTATATTTACAAACATTTCTGTAAATCTATCAACACATTTTGTATATTTACAGCTAATATCTGGTTCATTTTACAATAATTGCTTGTAGTGTTACGAACATTTTTTTTTTGGCAAACTAGTTCCCAAAATTTTTTTTTGTCAAAGTACGAAATGTTTTGTAAAATGTGAAAGGTCTCCTAGGTTTATTTTGTTTCAATTCGAAAAATCTTCTCCTTAGCATTATTTTACTAGTTACCAATGTTGTTTACGATATTTGTAACCACTTTAAAATGTTTCTGACATCTTCCTTTTATTATCTGACTAATAATATTCTGATATTACGTTACAAGAATTTCCTTGTAAATGTACAATTTTTTTTACTGTGTAAAGCACTGCACGCCAGCAGAGTGGCTTGCGCGGAGAGGCGATAATACATTACATACGTCAGTCAACGTCACTCTTACCGCTCCTGTGCGTCACATACACAAACGCAGTTTATCTAGGGAGGCTCCTCAAGAGGGCGTGGTACATAATTCAACGCAAATGCGTGGTGTGTCGGTAACCTTGTTCTGGTTGGCATAGTGAAATTAGTCACGTCTCTGCACCCAATAACCATGAAGCAGAGCTGCAGATGAACACGCAAGGCTCTGGAAATGACATTAAAAAGAATCTGTACCCGCTCCAAAGCGACACTTGCACACCGGCGTGTTGCGTCAAGTTGAGCACAACCCTGTACGAGCCTTGTGCAGTTCTAGACAGTTTCAGCCCTACCTGGCAACAAACCACGAGCCACAATTGTAGTACAACGTCAATGAATGACAGATTATTCCATGGTACGTTTGATTGCACGCACTAAAGGATTGGTATAGTCTTGATGTATTCATACGAGCTGTACTCTACAATTGCGTTTCCTGACTGTTATGTCGTATAGTGTGTAAAGCGATGACGAAGTGCTCAAAATGACTCAAGATATGAGTTTGTATTGGTTCGTGACAAGCGAAATAAACAGTTACATGGCGAATGTGCGTCAGCTACAAGCAGTTAGCCAATTAGCATTACTCATAGACGAGCGCTGTCTTTATTAATTTCAACTTTTGGGTTTGTGCAGTGCCGAATATAATTTACTTATACGTGAATTAATATGCTCAGAGAAATATTTTCTTGGTAGGGCAAGTGAAAAAAGTGAAAAAAATTTTTGTATCAAATAGTCTCTAACGTCTTATATGATTGGATGACAATACCTGGAGAGAGTTTGGATAATCACAGATGAATTATAAATCGGCATACCATCATTCTTATTGGCTCAGATAAATTAGAAAGCACGAATGACTGAATATGAACACCATACCCGTAGATACTACATTGTAACTTAGCTTACTATAAAGACCACTCCTTCTATTCATAGTATGATTAATTGCTGACTAAATGTACTACTGCAATTTAGTAGTCAGGCATATGAGTGCTCATGCTCGAGCTGGTATATACAAATGTGTAGGTTGTATTTCATAACAGCATAGTGTGTAATGTGGTAACGAAGTGCTCAAAAGGACACAACATACGAGTTTGTATTGGTCCATGGCAAGCGCAGTAAACAACTACATAATGAATATTGGTCAGCCCGGTCTTCGCCCACACTTCGTTAGCCGCCTTGCGAAAGCTCGGCGTTTCTAGCCCTTACCGCGAGGAGGTGGAAATGGTTTTGAGAGGGAGAGGTTGTGTATTTGCGTCACCGACTAATTATTGCTGTAGAATATTTGCCAAGGCAGCGAATCCAACAGGGCAAAGGCATGACGGTGATGCCACACCCAACACCCACCGGAGACTCTTCAGCAGTCTCCGAGTCTACTAACAGGTCGAGCCTGCTTTGTATCACAGATGCCGCCCACACCAGACCGTGACCTCATCCCTGGCTCACCCTACAAAAAACGACAAAAAAAGTTAATGCTGATCCCAGTCCCCAGCCATTCGGCCATTACTGAACTAAAATTAATTGGTTGAAAAATATTTTGTATTATTTCTTAAAATTAAAGGTAAATTTGGAGTGGAATTAAATATAATAATTTATCAATAATTAACTTTTCTTCCTTTTAAATTGTTTTGGAAACCACTGTGGCGGGAGATTTAAAATTTCTTTAAGTAAAAGATTAATATTAAAACTAATAGTTTTTTATTTAAACTTGTTTTTAGGCCTGAGAATTAAAAAAGTCGGAAAAAAATATTGGACCAACACTTTTGGTTCGACTTTCAACCCTTCCAGTAATGTAAGTTCTTGTAGTTATGATATAAGATTGTTAATGTCATGCAGTGTTCTTGTTGATAATGATTGGTGTAGATGTTACGATTTTTACGTAAAAAGTCAGTAAAAAGGAGTCACCTAGAGAAAGCCACCAGTCAACGGCTATGTCGCCATGTTTTTCCACGTGCGGAATTCGGGAACGACCCCGCCGGGAATCGAACCCGGATCGCGGCACCCCGAACAAGCTCACCTCTATACTTATGTGTAGGTGTGTGCGACGTGTTACAAACATCGACATGTAACGTATGTCGATATTATTTTGGAAAGCTGGCCAATGTGCCTAGCGCCGAGTTCGAAGTCGTGGAACTATCGAGCGACGTGATGCAGCAATAACACGATGAACTCGCATCCGGGAGGACCCGGGTTCGGATTCCGTCTCCAGCCTTCCTTATTTCGGTTATCCGTGGTTTCCAGAAATCGTTCGAGGTGAATGCTGGGATGATTACTTAACATGGGCCATGGCCGACTCCTTTCCTAGAGCCTGTCCTTGTGTGCAACCTCAACGTCGACAAGACGCCAAGGTCAATAAATAATTAAAATAACCATCGTTGGTGTTGTCGAGACCGGCTAGTAGAACGTTAGTTGACGTGTGAAGGATGACTATGAAGAACAACAAGGTGTAGATGTCGCACGGGGCTATTAGGTCGACGATGACGGGCCCGACTGGCTGCAGCCGAGGAACAGCGCATGAAGACCCACAAGGTCGCTGATGTCGACGTTTGCCGGGGCCCGCACTGTCTTCCGGGTATCGATCCCCGCGCCCTTGACGCCAGGCGTGCCTGCCACACGACGTCGTGTTGTGTTCTGAGACTTGACTGCTGCTTGCCCACATTTCTACTATATAGAAGACACACAGTCGAGTTACGTTTTTATAAGATATCACCACACAATTTAACATATTCCGTCCTGAATCCACCAGCACCTGGGTCATAATTTCAGGGCTTTCTTGGGGCGGGGGGAGGGGGAGGCATGTTTTGTTTTGGCGGAGGTAGCCTTGTTGCATTTGGGAGAATGCTATTATCATTTTTTAAATGTGTAAACTTAGAAAGTTTAATGAAAATACTTAAATGTTATGTGCTTACGTAAGTATTACATAAATAACAAAATATAAAAAAAATTATACACTATTCATTCAAAATTCAGGGAGGGGTATTTGCCCTCCCCCCTTTCCCACCGTGTATGACGCCCATGACAGCCTATTGGGACGTGCAGCGCGATGTATTTAACACTTAGCAGCATCATGAGCTGTCTCAGAAGTATATATGTATATGTTACAAAGGATATGTACGCCTCGCTCTTTAGTTTTGTAGTGTTTCGAAAACGTTTTTTTTTAACGTGAATTAAAACATATATAAAAAATTAATTTTACAGTTTTAACACTATAATATATCATCGTTTTGTGCTATGATACACCAAACGGATTTTTAGATGTTTTCCCCCTGAAATATTTTATATTTTTGTCAAAGTAAGCCGAAATGAAGCAAAATAATTGTTGCTAGCAAACGGTACATTATTAAAAAAAAAAAAAAAAAAAAAAAAAAAAAAAAAAAAAAAAAAAAAAAAAAAAAAAAAAAAAAAAAAAAAAAAAAAAAAAAAAAAAAAAAAAAAAAAAAAAAAAAAAAAAAA
>PNEQ01003327.1:0-26401 GCA_003012365.1 Medauroidea extradentata
TGGTGGTGCTTGATTGCAGTGTGGTGGTGCTTGATTGCAGTGTGGTGGTGCTTGATTGCAGTGTGGTGGTGCTTGATTGCAGTGTGGTGGTGCTTGATTGCAGTGTGGTGGTGCTTGATTGCAGTGTGGTGGTGCTTGATTGCAGTGTGGTGGTGCTTGATTGCAGTGTGGTGGTGCTTGATTGCAGTGTGGTGGTGCTAGATTGTGGTGTGACAGTGCTAGATTTGTGTTGTGCTAGTGCTATATTGTGGTATGGTGGTGCAGCTTGATTGTGTTGTCCGAAGTAGTGGATGACTACCGATTTGCAAAATGGTTCAAGTGGAGTTGTGTGTGGCCTGTCCCTTTGCTTTGCCATTCACGTTGATCCCTATAACTTGGCAGAGGTTGTTCTGATTTATTTTAATTCATTAGTGTGGCGTCACTTGTACAGTGTTCTATGTTCACCTGACAAGCTTTACAATCTGGTATTGCCTACTTTTCACCAATCAAGCACAAAAGTTTGTATTGGCTTTGGATTGTGGTTGGTGGCATACATACAAGTTAGTCCCAGGTTCTTATTCGTGTTGCAGATACTGTGATGCTGGCAACATATTGTTTCCTTTCTTTCATGCTGGTAATGTGCTCTTGTTTGACATGTTTTGGCGGTGCTTTGGGGATTGTATGGAAATATGGAAATTTGAGATAGTTTACCATTTTGATCAGTTGTGAAACAGTACTTATTTATCTTGCATTAAAAATCTAAGTGTGTAATGGTGAGTTACAAAAATAAAATTTCGGAAGGATTTTAACTTTGCGAATTAGGTTTTAAAACATTTTAATTCCAAGAACTGAGATGATTTAAGTGCCTCTTTCTTTTGTATATTATTTATTTTTGTTATTCATTATTTTTAATTATAAGTTTTCTACAAAACATTAAGGCTGTTGTGAGCAGGAAAATCTTTACCCAATATCTAGGGAAGATATTATATGTGTAAAAATTATTTTTTATCAGCATGATTTGCGAAGTGCCAGTTCAATACTAGAGGGATTAGATGTTCTGTGATTCTGGATGAAGAGTGTGTCATGTTGCTCTGTTGAGAATTCAGAGTATAGCATCAGATAAAAAAGTAACAATTATGTGGTTCACACAGCCGACTAGTTCCACTTAATGTTCCCACATATAAATACTGTACACCTTCTAGTTCCGAACTGACACCTTGCAAAGCAGCTATCACTTGATACAAGTTGCTTAATTTTAGGTCTACATTCTAATGTAGCCATTTGTTGGTGTTTATCCAGCGATCTGTGTTAGCAGAATTTGAAATTTTCCCAATGTTATTTCCATTGTAGTGCTTAGTAATTGGATGAAAGTACAAAAATCAAACATCCTACTTTTGTAGCTTCCATCGTAAGGATGAGATGTCTTCCTATGGTAATGGCTTACCATTTTCATCCAGTATACGAGGCCACCATGTTCACAAAAGTTCTGTTTGCGATGCGGGTGAAGTTCTCAAACGTTCTCGCAACCAGGCAGCGTAAGTAGTAGCTTTAATTTGTCCTGTATTGTATATATAATAGTTGTATACTTGGTCTGTTTTGAAATCACTAAAGTATTGTCACTTTTTAAAAGATTAGTCAAAAATTATTTTGGTACATATACAATTATTTAAAATGTATTATCATGTATCAATAAAGCAGAGTCAGTGTTCCAGTTACATAAATTACTTTTCAGTATTTTTGGAACCACACAAAATTTTTGTAAAGGTATATTATTTCTATGTTTACTGGTTTTCACTTTGTGGTTATTGACAAAGTTAAATTATTTAATTTTCCTACATTTTTGCATAGCTTTTTACCATGTACTTAAAAACAAATAACCCTTACACTGTAGTGTCAACACTATATATGCCATGCGAGGCAGGAAATGTATTTGTTTTACATTTTGTGTTTCTTCATCATGTGAATTCTATGCTAGTTATTTTATTGTTAAGGTATTTAGTACAATATCAATCATTTCCATTATGAGAAATAATATTGTGTGAATATTATAAATGATCACTTACATGTCATGTTGTTATACTACAGGGTGTAAATAAATGTTTCCCCGACTTGGTGGTTGGTAGGTGGGTACCATGTGGACATATTTTATTTGTAAACAATTGTCCAGTAATGCAGTTGTTACATGCTAGGACTTGCAAAATGGTAAGTGTTATACCTGAGTTAACATGTGCAATGACACTTCACAGATGTGCCATTCAGTATTTAAATGCTGCTTGACTTTTTTTTTCCCATTATTATTTTAACTTATTTTCATCTTTGTTGTGGACTGATTTCTTACATCTCCTCCATATTTCAAAGGCCATAGTATGTAAACAAGTAATTTCTAGTCATAGATTCATTAATCTGTGGTCACGTGGTACACTTTAAGTATCATTTAACTGATGTACTATTTGTTCACAACTGTAATCTGCTGAGCGCTTTGTCTGGAATTTATCATGCAGTCTACAGGTTATTAACCATCAGATATTGTTCATCTCCTTTAAGGGGTCGTAGTGTGTTACTATTATTTTTTTAGACATGTGTTTATGAACAAAGTGTAATGAGTACACAATAATAATTATTTTGTTTACATTCTGACAGGATTATAATTAGCATATTTATTATCAACAGTGTTAACTTGTTTTGATGGGAATTTTAATATTAGTTTGTTTACTTATGTTGCTCATCATAATTTTAGTTCTATGCTATAAACTAATTTAATTTTAAAAGCACCACATTCATTTTATTTCTTTTAAAAATTATTTAGTGATAAAACTTAATTTTATTATTATTGTAAGTACATGGTATTATTTATTTTATTATTTTCTGGATGGTAATTTTTGCTTTCAAGTAATTGTCAGTTTCTTTTCCCGTTTTCCTTTGGTAGTGACGCGGGAGGAGAAAGGAAAATGGTGGTGGTTTTGAAATGGCTGGATCGCGTCGGTAATGCCTGATTTTATATCAGATGATCCCAGGCGGCATCATAATGCTAGGTTATTATTTGATACCACAATTTCAAAGTGTAAAACATAGGAAAACAGGACAAGTAGAGAAGAGGTCCTAGTTTTGCATCCTTTATTAGATTTGGAGTGAGCAAGATCGGCGTCGTCATCGGCTTCGTCTTGTCACAGCGATAGATAAGTACCGATGCCATACGTGTTACGGATTATAGTCTGGTATGTTTACATTAACTCTTTTGGAAATCACTACACTAAATTGGATTTATTTTTTAAAGTATGTGTGAAGCTAATTTTGTGAATATTTGGACTGAAAAACGTAAAATGAAAGTACTAATGGAAGCCCTTTCCCAGTGGTCCTAAGTATAATTTATCGTCTTAAAGCCGGAGCATTTTCGTCAGTAACTTGGAGACGCTAATCTTTGTAATGAATTGAATAAGTTATGTGAAATAACAGGAGAGAATTTTGAATATTAATTTAATTCTGAGTTGACGTTCTCTAGCATAATACTAAATTGGAAATAAAAATTATTTTATTCTTTGATTGGCGATTTTATTAATTATGACTTTCAGAATTATTGAATTGAGAACTTCAGAAGTAAATTTATTTCAGAATTAAATATTTTAGAAACTAAAATCAGAATATATTTTTCATTTAGACCTACTGACTTTCAACTTCAGTGAACCCTCGATAACTCTGACTAAAAGGGGGAAGAAGCTGTCCGAGTTACGATTTGTCCGTGTTATTGAAGGGTGTCCGGGGAGGTGGGGTAATCAGTCATTAATCACAAGAAACGCGAAGAAATTAGTACGCTCTCATTTCTACAAGCAAAAGAGGCTACAATAAATACTGTTTTGTACGTAACTATCGTATCAAGTTACGGGAGGGCCCCCATGCAGTGGGAAAATTAATGGTAACGTGGAGGACTATAAAATAATGTCAAACAATGTGGGCAGTCAGGTCTTTTATTTATTTTTTTATGCTGCTACTTCTGGCTGATCCTTTTTTTATCTCTTGCTAGAAGCTGGCACCAAGGCACCCTTCTATCACATAAAAGTGTGAGAGAGATAAGAAATGATCGTTGGAGATAAGCTAGGGGAGGTTGCGAACAGAAGTAGTCAAGGTCAACCGGTAGTCTCATGCAATACAAACACCGCATGTGACCACACGCATCTCACACAAGATGTTTACATTGAAAAATACCTTACGTCCGTATGTCACAGCGTTGGGCGTAGGGGCAGCAGCCAGCTGCTAGCCTGATAGTTACTCTACCCTCCTACAGAGTTACAAAGGTATAAAAATAATTTTCCTCGTATACATGAATAAAAATGGTACTGTAATTAACAATCCTTCTGGGTCACTGTACATATGTAAACACATTTTAACATTACTTATATTAAAATTTAATTTTATGTATGTAAATTGCATCATAGAACACACAATTTACAGTTTTATTCTTACACAAATTGTCATATTATAAAGCAATAAAATTTTAATCATGTTCTGCAGAGTTACCGCATTTACTCGCATAATCGCCACATATTTTTGACCAAATTTTAGGCCCAAAAATGGGGTGTGCCATTATAAGGGGTTTTTAAAAAAATTACCTTCTAAATTTTTTTGGTGTTTAATGTAATAAATGTAAATTTTTATTTTTATATTTACTTGTTTATAACATGACCATTTCTTCTAAAATAAAGAAAAAGATTTTGTCGGTGTATAGTAAACATGGAAAAATTATGACTACAAAATCTTGTTAATCCATTCATGTGCATCACTCAATAAAAATCGTTTAAAATCATCTCGCATAAGACATTTACATTTTACTGTCCATTACATGTACACTATTATTTCCCGTGAAGTAGTTTATAAACAAATCCGATTCACGATTAAAAAGTTACAACTCTCTAGACGCCATTACGTTATGAACAGAGCATCATCAACCAGCGAACGTGACTCATCGTGTACGGCTTGGGCATGGATGTTGTGTTGTTCTTTCACCACCCACATTGGCTCTTGAAAACATTGTTGTTAAAGGGGCGTAAAACCCTCTCACTAATTTTTCTGCATCGCAATGTGAAGCAATGATTTTTAATTTTTCTTTAATGTCCGGAACAATTTGTTTTGCAGCCCTGAATTCATTGCACATACCAGAACAAAATAATTTTCCGTTTATGTTTCATTGTAACTCGTAGTTACCGTCATTTCACAAGCACCACACTGAAATGTTTGTTTACGACACACGTGCGTGCCTGGCTCGCAGGACGAAGAGGGAGGAAAGATAAAGAAGTGAGAGGTCGGCCTGCTGCGTTGCATCTTTACTCGCATGTCGCGCGCCTCGCTAGCAACATTTTATCACACGGAACTTGCCAGATATTTACTGTGGGATTATTAAAGGCTAAGTAGCGATGGACGACTACGTTATAAAGTTTAATACTGTTCTAAAATATAATGTGATGAATTTAAATCCAGCAGAAACAATTTTTCATGTCTTTTAACCAAGAAATAATTAATTAAAAATAATTAACATTTTTTAAAAATTTCTGTCCAAGTTATCCGAAGTCCGGGACATCGAGGTCCGAGTTATCTAGGGTTCACTGTACTCTAATTTTTGCTCAGTCAGTTATGCAAATAATTTCATGCACAGTTTAGTGTAATTTAGGGAAATTGTCTACATTACATCTGAAATTCTAAGCATTATTTTGTGTGCTAATTTGTGTCTGTAGAGTAGTAGTATTTCTACGAATACTTCAAGACTATCATGTGTATTTTGTTCATACTTTCCAACCAGTAAGTATAATTGGTATGACTGTAATCCTCTTTAGTTCAGTGAGGTTAACAAGTTCGTCTGTCTTTCCAGTCAACATGATTAACCTCTAAAGTACTATAAAATCTACTGTGAATTTGGGTGTTGAGATATGTATAAACTACAAGTAGTACCCACCTACGCAACCTTAGGTACATACCTATATGAGAGTTTCTTCTTCTCGTTCTACACTCTCTATTTTATTTACAGTTGTCTTATACTGTATAACTCAATCTCATACCCACAGAAATCATAACAACAACTATATACATGTATAACTGTACAGTAAACTATACACACACAGTTTATATTTAATACAAAAGTATGTTCATATGGTACTCACCTACCTACCGCAGAGATGTGTAACTATAAACTGAACCATTTTTGACATACGATATTGCGAGCGAATGTTTTTGTGTTGCAAAAAAAAAAAAAAAAAAAAAAAAAAAAAAAAACAAAAAACAAAAAACATCAACATTCAATCACAATGGTATATGTCTAAAAAAAAAAGGTTCAATTTACAGTAGTAACCCATTGTAGAAATCGCTCAAAGATCTAATGAATAAGATACTAATATTCATAGAATATAATATAGTTGGTGGATTGTAAGTTTAATTGATATGTTTTACATTTTTATTTTATTTTGAATGAAGTACTCTTTGTTTTGACATAGCCCAGCTAAAAAGCATGAGACTGCAAAGTTGAGGGAGTAAAGAAAGATCTAATATTCTGTTTCCAGGTTAGGTTGAACAAAGAATAGTGTGTTACACAAAAGAAAAACCTCAGCACAAACAACAGTGATGCACTATCCTATCTTCAATATTATGTCAAAATGTATTGCAAGTACAGTAGAACTCTTTTAACTATCCGAATCAATTGCAACTGGACCCCATTGAGATAGTAAAAAATTAGGATAGTTGGATTCTTTTCCAAAAACAAGGTGTGGATGTGTGTGTGTGCGTGCATGCATGTGTGTGTGCATGTGTGTGTGCGTGTGCATGTGAATGTGTGTGTGCGTGTGTGCATGTGGGCGCGTGGGCACGCGGGTGCGTGGGTGCGTGTGTGGGTGCGTGCATGTGTGGTTGGGTGTGTGGCTGGGTGCGTGGGTGGGTGCGTGTGTGTGTGTATATTAAAGAAAAATACCTTCTTTTTGTTACTGTATGCATTTTTAATTAAATAAAAAGGCAACACACATGTTATATAGCTTATGTACTTACAAGTCCTGTACATTGATACATTGTAAATGAAAGTAATTGTTTGCTGAACATCTCTGTCAAAGTGAGTTGTTTGTCTTTCTTGATCCTTTTTCGGGCAGCCAAGTCACGCATCTGCCTAACAGTGCATGTGGTCGCACTTGGGCTGATGCTCCATCCACTTCAACGCAGTTTCCAGGCTGGCAAACGCTTCACTAGCTGATGGTCCAGTGTCTGCTTCAACTTTTACATTGTCTTCTTCTTAATTGACACTTTCTTTTTCTTCGCACTTTTAATAAGTTCATCGTCATTTAGAATTTGAAAACCCAGGGTCTTACAAATCACACAATTATCAGCTCCCTTACATTTTCAGCAAAGCTTCTGAACATTAGAAAATTTCAAAATAATGTTTCTAAATTCCTCAAGTGACAGGTCATCCTCTGTCTCTTTCCTTTCCTTTTTTTGAGCTTCTTTTCCTTTTTCTCCTTTTCCTACTCTTCTTCAGTGAATATGCCTTTCCACTTGTTCCACGCACGCCTTAGTGTGACCTGCATTTACCAAGCTCCAAGCTTCTGGCACCATTTAAGCACAATCTATAAATTAATTTTTCTTGTCGTTAGCCAACACACCTTCTTTGTCTTCACCCTTTACCAAAAATGTCCTTAAAACTTGCCTACTGTATAGGCGTTTCATTGTTTCGTTAATCATAGTTTGTTATGATAACTATTGGTTGCTGTCCAACACCGTATATCTCAACCAGCTGTTCGTCTGTTACTCCTTTATTTGATTGCTTTTTGATTTTTAGTTTATCTGCTAACAATAACACAACACATTTTCTTTTAGAAGCCATGATGAATGATGAAATGCACTCACGAACAAAACAATGCAATGACACAAAAGTGTACCGTCACAGTAGTAGGTCAATAATACACTGACTGACTAATCACAACAAACATGACAAGTGGGCTGAGCCGGCCAGCGACAGACAACAGTGTAGTCAACATACATAATAGAACTGCACTATGAGACGGTGCCTCATCATCTCAATAATGTTCGCACTGAACCCTACACTAGTTTTTCGGAGGGAAGGACAATAAGCATAGACAGATCATTATTTTATGAATCGCTGTTTATGTGTATGTACGTTTCTGTCTTACATTTTATTTCTGAAAGCAATTTGGATAGTTGGGGTTTGGATAATTGGTGTTCTACTGTAACTTATTTCTCTGTTCCTGTTCTTTCTTTTACATACAGGATGTATCTATTAGTGACCGACACAATGAAAGGTGATCCCTTATGAAAAACAAAGTAGAAAATGTAGTAAACTTAATATATACAAGGGTTATTAAGCATGTCATGAGCACTTAAAAGTCATGTTATATATATATGCACACACACACACACACACACACACACACGCACGCACACGCACATGCACACGCACACGCACACGTACACACACATATATATATAAAATTGTAAACAAAGTAAAGTTAAATTAACAGTCTCTGAACAATGTTTAAAATTATTAAAATCTTTAATCTGTTAAGAAACCATAATTGAATCTTTCCCCTTCTTACTGCTTAGAATTTTTCTGCAATCAGGTTTTGCAAATATTTAATGTTGTATTTTGGAGCAGTTTATGTTAAAGAAAAATAACATTTGTGAGGATATAATTATCAAATTAGTGATGTACAGTATTTATAGACCATTTCTTGTAATTAACAATATAAAATTGTTGGTGCAGTGACTACCCCGGATTTTCACATGAGGAAATTGTGCCGGACGATGCTGCTGGCTGGCGTGTTTTCTCTGGGATCTCCCATTTACCGCATCCCTTCATTCTTTCGCTGCTCCATACTCATAAAAGATCACCACTCACCAGTGCTTAAGACCTAGATGTTAAGTGCTGGCCAAAATTTCTTCACAATATGAATTAACACATGTTTTTCGGTTTTTTGTTTTGAATTATTTTCTTTGTGAAGAATATCAGATTTTATTTTGTCACTACTCAGCATGCACAGTTAATGGCCTCGGGACACTAAACTGATAACAGATCAACCGCATCCATAGTCAACAACACATGCAGTACTGCAACAGACCATTTGAACGAAGATCACTTTGTTTTTTCAGATCCTTGAAACTTTTCTCGTACTGCACCTGAGTCAAGCCATTATGCCATGTCATCTATCGTAGGGATGGGTAACTTACCGAAATATCGGGTGTTGGCGTAGCAACACAGATGCACCCTACTCAGTTAACGCAGTGTGTCAACTCAATTGCGCCATAACACAGCCCTCATTTGCGATACAAATGCCAAGTGCCGCACTGCGTCACTGCTACTCTGTGTCAAAGTGGTTGCGCTGCAGCTCAGAAGCAGTAGACAGCACAATCACTGCGTAGTGCACAGTTTAATCGGGTTAACAGTTATTGTTTTTGTGCCATATGAAATGCATTTTGTATTTACAATGCAGCATTGAGCAAACTTACAATTTTTTATCGCTGTTGGTGTGAAAGTGATTACTATACTGCCTACTGCATCAGATACGAGAGTGAAAATCTTAATTTCAGACACCAATTATGTTTAACACATTTTTATAAATGGTTTTGCATGATGTAAATAATTTTATATTATCACATTTTTTAAAACGTGCTCCCTTGTCTGTATGTTCAGGACCAATTTTGCAATTGATTTTGAACTACATTCCCAATGAGCTAGAGACTTGAAACTTACACATAGCTCAGAAATGTATGACAGTGAAAATAGAAAAAGAAGAATTGCGAAAAAAAATTTCTTAAATATATAGTGAACCCTCGATAACTTGGACTAAAAGGGGGAAGAAGCTGTCCGAGTTATTGAGGGGTGTCCGAGGAGGTGGGGTAATCAATCATTTATCACAAGAAATGTGAAGAAATTAGTACGCTATCATTTCTACAAGCAAAAGAGGCTGCAATAAATACTGTTTTGTACGTAACTATTGTATCAAGTTACGGGAGGGCTGCCATGCAGTGGGAAAATTAACGCTAACGTGGAGGACTGTAAAAGAATGTCAAACAATGTGGACAATCAGATCTTTATTAATTTTTTTATGCTGCTACTTCTGGCTGATCCTTTTCTTTATTTCTTGCTAGAAGCTGGCGACAGCCAATGTGCGTGCACGTGTGAGAGAGATAAGAAATGATCGTTGGAGATAAGCTAGGGAGGTTGTGAGTGGAAGTAGTCAAGGTCAACCGGTACAGTCTCATGCAACACAAACACCGCACGTGACCACAGGCATCTCACACAAGATGCTTACATTGAAAAATAGCTTACGTTCGTATGTCACAGTGTAGGGGCAGCAACCAGCTGCTAGCATGATAGTTACTCTACCCTCCTACAAAGTTCCAAAGGTACAAAAATAATTTTCCTCGTATACACAAATAAAAATGGTACTGTAATTAACAATCCTTCTGGGTCACTGTACAGACATATGTGAACACATTTTAACACTAAGAATTTAAAAATTTAATTTTATGTATGTGAATTGCATCATATAATGCGTAATTTACAACCTTATTCTTACACAAATTGTCACGTAAATCTGAGCCTCTCCCCTCTTTTTTTTAGTTGCATTGATGATACTGTGTGCTTGTAGGCATTCACACTTATGACATGTTGATTGCGCTGTCATAGCTCTCACCTCGGCACTGGACATCATTGACGTCTTTATTAGCACACTTCCTTTTTTAAATACATTTCACAGCAACCGTCAAGGTTTAATAGGAAATTTATAAAAGCCCATTCATCTTAAATAATAACTCTTATCTTTTATTTTTTATTCAAATGCGAGAATGTGAGGCCCGGGGCGAATTTCCCTTTTTGCCCCCCCCCCCTCTTTTTTTATCCCATCAAATTGACTAAGTTGATATTTTGTACATTACGCCGGCCTCCATAGCGTAGTCAGGCATCGGTGTACTGTGCGAGAGGCCTTGTGTTTGAATCCCGGCTCGGGCATGGATGTTGTGTTGTTCTTTCACCACCCACATCGGCTCTTGAAAACATTGTTATTAAAGGGGCATAAAACCCTCTCACCAATTTTTCTACATTGCAATGCGAAGCAATGATTTTTAATTTTTCTTTTTAATGTCCGTGACAATTTGTTTTGCAACCCTGATTTCATTGCACATACCAGAACAAAATTTTCGTTTATGTGTCATTGTAACCCGTAGTTACCGTAATTTCACAAGCACCACACTGAAATATTTATTTAGGACACACGTGCGTGCCTGGTTTGCTGGGCAAAGAGGGAGGAAAGATAAAGATGTGAGAGGTCGGCCTGCTGCGTTGCATCTTTACTCGCCAGATATTTACTGTGGTATTATTAAAGGCTAAGTAGCGATGGACGACAATGTTATAAAGTTTAATACTGTTCTAAAATATAATGTGATGAATTTAAATCGAGCAGAAACAATTTTTGTATGTCTTTTAACCAAGAAATAATTCATTAAAAATTATTAAAATTATTTTTTAAAATTCTGTCCGAGTTATCCGAAGTCTGGGACATCGAGGTCCGAGTTATCGAGCGTTCACTGTATATTATTTTACCACATTAAACTAACTTCTCGATGAGCTAAAGACTTTAAACTTTAGACGTATCTTAGAAATGGATGACAATGTATTATTAATTCGCTTTATTGTCAGTCTATTTGTTTAACTATTTAGTACAAATTTTGCTTGTTTAAAATCTACTTCAAAATTTCTCACACACACATAAGACAAAAAACAAAAAAATTTTTTAATAAAGTACTGTGAGTTACTAAGTTTTTTAAACATACTAGAATGTATAAAGTGATTTATCCTATGAAAAGATTAGTTAGATTTAAAACGAAAACCGTGGGGTGCACACAATAGTTAGGGTAGCTGTCATTGAGAAAACAGCAGTTATCACTTGCACTGCAATGAAACCGTTAGTAAGTAAGGTGAACAGTAATCTATTCATACGTAAATACAGTGAACCCTCGATAACTCGGACTAAAAGGGGGAGAAGCTGTCTGACTTACGATTTGTCCGTGTTATCGAGGGGCGTCCGGGGAGGAGGGGTAATCAATCATTAATCACAAGAAACGTGAGGAAATCAGTATGCTATCATTTCTACCAGCCAAAGAGGCGGCAATATATACTGCTTGGTACGTATCAATTTACAGGATGAGGTTGTGGGGAAATTATCACTGTAACGTGGAGATCTAAAAAAAATGTCAAACAATATGGGCCGGCAGATTCTTTTTTATTTATTTTTTATTCTACTTCTGGCTGATCTTTTTTTATCTGTGCTAGAAGCTAGCACAAAGGCACCCTTCTACCACATAAAAGTTCTCACCCCCTTCTCTCGTCTGGCTGGCGACAGCTTATGTGCATGTGTGTGAGAGAGATAATTGTTGGAGATAAGCTAGGGAGGTAGAGCACGAGCGGAAGTAGTCAAGGTCAACCGGTACAGTCTCAACAGCAATGCGAACTCCGCACATGTCCACACGCAACTGACGAGAGGTTTACGTGAAAAATTGCTTAACATCAGCATGTCACAGTGTCTGCAGCCAGCTGCTAGCCTGATAGTTATGGTCGCGTCCTACCGAGTTCCAAAGACACACAAATATTTTTCCTCTTATACGAGAGCAGATACAGTACTGTAATTAACAATCCTTTTGTATCACTGTACAGAAATATGTGATCTCATTTTGACACTTCAGATTTTTAAAATTTCATTTTGTGTATATAAACTGAATTATAAAACATGTAATTTACAGCTTTATTCTTACACAAGTTGTCACACTAAAAAGCAATAAAACTCTTATCACGTTCAACTGAGTTACATGGGAGTAAAAACAACCAAAAGTAAAGCACAAAAATATTAAAACAATGCATTTAAGACCATGAATTGTTACGTATCGGACAAGTGTTTAAATTACTGTATGTAACAGAAATGAGATTAGTCAGTCTGTCAGCTGCGGCTTGCAGTTCTACACATCACACCACAATCTCTCTTGTACTGATGTACTATTTGTTTACCATCTCCTCCACATATGTATCATTCAACCATTCCAAACGTTTCCTGGGGGTTATTCTAAGTTTCTCGGAATTGACATCTCGATCGGGAAATAACAATCAGGGCTTCTTTGTTAGACTACGAGACCAGGAGAAACGTAAATCTCAGTCTACCTTTCCTCCTTTTTTTTTTTAGTTGAAGTCACGGTCGTGGTTGAAGTGATAATGTGCGCTTATAGGCCTCCCTCTATATTATCTTACCTTGGCTGCATCGTCATAGATCAGTGACGTCTTTACACACGCTTTAAACTTAAAATATATTTCATGGATATACCATCAACGTTAATGGGAACTCAATCATTTTACTTGTTCAAAAGCGAGGCCCTCTAGAATGTGCAGCCCGGGGCAAATGCCCCTTTCTGCCTCCTCCTTTTTTTATAATTTAATAAGCCCGGGTTTTTTTCGATATCGTGCTGGCCTCTAGCGTAGTGGGTTAGGCGCCAGTTACGGTGCGAGAGGCCCTGGGTTCGAATCCTTGCTCGGGCATGGATGTTGTGTTGTTCTTTCACCTCACTTCACCCTCATCGGATTGTTAGACGTCGTTAAAGGTCCGTAAAACCCTCTCACCACCTTCCCTACACAGCAATGCAAACCAATGGCTTTTAATTTTTTTTATTAATGTCCAGAACAAATTGTTTTGCAATCTTATATTTATCGCAAGTGCCAGAACAAAATAAATTTCCCTTTATGTGCCATTGTGACCTGTAGTTACCGTCCAATTCACCAGCATCATACTGAAATGTTTATTTATGACGCACGTGCATGTCTGGCTCGCGCGGCGAAGAGGGAGGAAAGGTAAAGAAGTGAGGTCTGCCTGCTGAGTTACATCTCTACTCGCGCACCTTGCTAGCAACATTTAACCACACGGAACTTGCCACATATTTTACGGTGGGATTATCAAAAGCTAAGTAGCGATGAGCAACTGCGTTTAAAGCTTAATACTGTTTTTAAATAAAACATGATGGATTTAAATGAGGTAGTCACAATTTTCTTATGATTTTTGACCAAAAAATTATCTTATTAAAATTAATTTAGTTTTTTGAAATTCTGTCCGAGTTATTCAAAGTCCGGGACATTGAGGTCCAAGTTATCGAGGGTTCACTGTGTATGTATTGCATGCACTCCATGTTTTTCGTTTCAAATCTTATAAGAGTATTCATAGGCAAAATATTTTTTTTAAATTTTTAGTAAGTTTAATAAACAGTGGTTTATACAATTATTATTAAATTACTATTTTCTTGTTTTCTTGTACATTATTTTAATGTTAATAATTAGGTCAGGCTTTGAATTAAATACGTTAGGCAGATTGAGAGGGAAAATAATGGGAATGGTGCACTAAAGACTTGCAATTATCAAATTTTCACTATAACTTGTTTTTTCAAAGGTTGTATCTATTATATTATTTTCAAACTATAAAAATTGGTTTTGGACATCTGTATTCAGACCTACCAACCTTTCCTATTTTTCCAGATGTCTTCGGAAATATCCATTTTGTACGATTTTACGCAAATACATTCATTCTTCCGATTTTTCGTCTGAATTGACTCCATTCACGAGAGTTTGAAACACGCCAATCAAAGCGTATGTTCATTTACCGAGAATCAATTTCTTTCTCGATTATTACGATAAGTCATTTCCTTTAACTAAACAATAATGGCGTGCCACAACACTCGTAAACTGTATTGGTAGTCCAGCATATATGCCTTATTTGCGGATCGTATTTTAAACAATAGTGCAAATACATTGTCCAAACGTTTAACACATCTGAAATATAATTGCCGCTCTGTTAGTATCCGTGAACTGTGTGTGTGAAATTGTGTAGTGGATTGTGTTGGCCGTATGTTCAAGCGGTACAGGTTATGTTATCATATAAATGAATTGCATAGTTTTAAAAATGAGTATAAAGCAGTATTATTACCAAACATTCTGGGAATCTTACAGTGCTGAATTTCCGTGTTTTATGAAATCAGAGAAAGGAGAAAAGTATGGTTTTTGCAGTATATGCCGATGCGACATCAACATAGCACATGGAGGGAAAACTGATATCAGTACATACGTTAAAAGTGCGAAACTTATTGCCAGTGCAAAGTGTATGCAAGAAAACCAGAACATTTCAAAGTTTTTTTCAAGCCATAAGATGTTGATTTGGACGTCACACGAGCAGAATGCTTCTTCACTTCCTTTTTGATAGAACGTCATATTGCTCTTACAGCCACAGATCACGCAGGTCCCCTGTTTAGAAAAATGTTTCCTGACTCGGAAATATAAAAGAAGTACGGATGTGCCAGAACGAAAACGTCGGCTATTGTATAGGAAATGGCTTCCGATGCAAAATCTGGATTTATAAGGTGCTTGCAGAATGCACTATTCTCTGTGTCAACTGATGGAAGCAACGACACCAATTTGAAGTTGTATCCAGTGGTTGTGACATTTTACGATGTAACACAACAGAAAATTGTACATGCCGTTCTTTCTGTTCCTGCCCTGGAAGGAGATTCGACTGGGAGAAATATAGATTATCTGCTACTTACAGAATTGGCATGCAATGAAATACCTGTTGAGCACTGTATTGCTTTTTGCTCAAATAATGCAGCAGTAATGGTTGGTAGCAAAAATGATGTTATAGCCATATTAAAAGAAAAACATCCTCAGATTATTTCTATTGGTTGTATTTGTCATTTGGTAAACTTAGCTGCAGAAAAATCTGTCTCTGCTATGCCTGTGAAAATTGATGAGATTCTTGTTGACATATATTATTATTTAGAAAAGAGCTCAAAGAGAAAAGATAGGTTGCAGAAATTCCAAAGTCTCTATGATACAGAAGCCAAGAAAATCCTCAAACATGTCTTTACAAAGTTGCTTCCTTTTGGAGTAAGTTTGCTCCAAGTTTTTGAGGAATGGGCTCCTTTACTTAGTTTTTTTTATTAAAGTAGTAGTTCAATGAAAACAACAGAAATCTTTGAGTCTTGGCTCTTACAAAATTCCTAAGCTGCAATCATTATCCAGGTCAGACACTGATGAGGCAGTTCTGAAAAATTTTAACGTGAAGAGAAAGTCAGATTCTGCTTCAATTTCCAATAGGTTAACATCTGTGAATAATGATGCACCCATTTTTAAAAATGCAAGTTCTTCATTAAATCGTGAAGAAAAACTATTTATGTTTCCTTCCTCTGAATTGAACAGGGCATTTTGTGCATTTCTATTGAGTGTTCTCCCAACATTTGAAAAACTGAATATAGTTCTTCAGTCAGCATCTCCACACATACATGGTTTAGGATAACTGTTGTTAAATTTTTTGAAATCAATGATATCAAACTTTGTTAAAGCCAATGCTGTAAAAAGTTGTCCATTACTGGAAGTAAAGCACTGAACATTGTCAAGACATTCAAATAACAGGAAAAATCAGTTTTTTATGAATCAGTTCGAAATTATTTCATCGCAGCATGTGACTATGTTGTCCATAAATTCCCCCTAGAAAATGTTGTTTTGAAGAATGCAGCTGTGGCAAGAATTGAACATCTGGAAAATGCCAGCTTTTCTTCTATTCTGTACTTAGTGGAGTTGTTTCCTTTCTTTCTGCCTTTGCAATCAGGGTGAAACTAGAGATGCAGCAATGGATGAAGCGGAAAACAATTCGCAATACTTCAAGTAGAAGACCATTCTTGCTGTCAGTGCAATGGGTGGTGATAAAAAAAAAAAGTTGCATTGTAGAGTATGTAAACATTTTAAAAAACAGTTATTTCCTTCATTGGAAGTTTTAAATAATTAATATAATAATACTTTAACGTCAGACTTCCCAGGAATAAGAAAGTGATAATTATTTACCATCCAATCAGCCCACATTGTTCTTCTGATCCAAAGGTAAGAAATATATTAATATTTTTGTTTCATTTATGAACGTCGCCAAGCTTACACACATTGTTAACGATGCTTAGTGGAATAAGTTGGCATTGTTTTGTTGGCTTGATTTCTTTCTACTTTACAACATTTTTTTTATCGCAAAATCTTCCTAATTCTTTTTTCCCCAAGATTGGCAGGTCTGTGTATTGTTAAATACTAGCTGTCTACATTATTCTCCTATTTTATTTTGTAAATTGATTGTAAAGTTATCATAGAAACATCACATACACCATAGGCGATAAGAAATCCACATTTTGGCGAGACCTAAACCCTTCCTACCGCGACTGTACAGTCTATCCTAAAGTGAAGATAGCATTGTTATCTTTAAATAAAAATTCGAAAATTACAAAATGAGTACGTATGTAATAATGTAAGGAAAGATTTAAACTATTATTTTCAGTACGAAATACTAAACATTTCAGTATATTGTTTTAATATTTTACATTACTCTGAGGATTCAGAATTGAACTATTTGTTTTAAAGCTTAAGTGCACCAATTGAACTTTAGGTTAATACATTATACATGATATTTTCACGTGCTGGACAGATAGCGAATAAAAAACGTGGCAACTTCGAAAGAAAAAAAAATTTAAGTAACACCTTGAACTGTAGACCTGCAGTTAGCTCCAGAAAAGGCTGTGCCACTTATAAGAAAAGAGGTGGCAAAGTTGATTACTATAGTCACATATCAATTATGAGGAATGCTTTATTATACACTGTCTCTCTGAAATTTTACTCGACCAACAATACGATAAGGGTGTTGTTATCCAATATTCCTTGCTACTTTGGTAGGTGATTGAAAGGTTATCAGTTTCATAGCTGATACGCTTCACTCTCCCGCAAGTTAGAATATGCTAGGAACTCTTACCCTCTTTTTTATTAGAAACAAAAACCCCCATGTTACAAAATACACTAAGAACATTTATTTGAACTTTTATCACTATATTAGCTGAAAAGAAAAAATACTGCGCTACCAGTGCCACTGAGTTACATGTTTCTAGTGAGTTGGTGCATCATGCGCAGTGAACTGAGTTAACACAATTGTGTTGCGCAGCGCTGTGTTACCCATGTCTAATCTATTGTTAGTGTAACTCAATGTGTTGGATTGGGCAGAAACACGTGCTTAGTTAACGAATTGGTGTGAAGAATAATATGGAGCAACAAAAATAAAACAAAGTTTAGCCTGGGAATATTTTGATACCGAATAAAGTGATGCCATGGCAAAATGTATATTATGTAAAAAAGGGTTGGCAAAATGTATATTATGTAAAAAAGGTGTACAGTATATTGTATATAAGACTTTATAATAATCATCAGTAAATCATACACAATATAACACACTCAAATAAATTAACTTTTGCTTCATTTCAATATTGTCAACATAGTATCTGTATCCAACAAAACTGTATGTTGCTTTTAATCTCAGCTAGCTATATAACCTCATACTGTAGGTTCTGGACAATGATAAACCGTAAGTTATGTAATGTTATATCTTCCTACTGTATATATTTCCATGTCTGCAAGTCCGTAGCTGCTATCTTTTACAAGCAATGAAACAGAGTAGGAACCATCATAGAAATAACATAAATTTTCGTGAAATTATCCCATGCTGAACTCATACAACTGATACATTTTAATAGCAAATCTCCACCTGAAATTTATTTAATTTACATAGCCTTTGTTGACTTTTCGTAGATTTTGATGTGCTGAATAACTTCTGGGATACTAAGGGCCGGTTTCTCAATGTCTGATTAAAGCCTTGGTTAGCTAATCCTATGATTATATTTAACCTTTTGATTAAGTGGTGATTAAATCTGAAGTGTTTCTCAACGTACTTTAATCTTATGTTTAGCTAAGTATCGGTTAAGGTAAATGTGGCAACGATGCAATGACATATAAGCTTATGATTGGCTGCAGTAAAGCTTTTATTTTATTTACTTAGTTGTGCTGGTTAGCAGTGTTTGTTTACGTAATGGAAGAAAGTAAGTGGCCACGTGTCAAAAATTTTGTTTCTGTGGAAACAGAAATGCTAATTTCCCGTGCTGAAAAATACGCCCGTATCATAGAATTAAAAAAAAACTGACATAACTTTGAAGCAGAAAGAAGATGCATGGAAGAAAATCGAAATAGAATTTTATTCATCTAGGAACCTTTATGTGTAACATAACCTACACAATTATGTAACAATAACATAACCTACAATAGGTATTATAACATACAAAAGTATCGAAAAACATGTAGCATAATCTACAAATTTATACTAAGAACTTTTCAATCCATATTCCTTGATCATCGTATTTTTAATTTTTTCAGAAGACATACAAATATATTTTTTATTACCATTACCCAAGATACGTAATATTACGTACAAATGTGTGTTAATATATCTAACAAAGGTTTCTAACCAATTATGCAAAATAATGTATGAAAGGATAGACATCATACAAAGGCATATGACATAACCACCAAATGTTTTCACATAACCTACAAAAGAATATTACTTACTCGAACGTACTAAAGTTTATGGGATGTAAACAAAACATGCAATAAATAAGTACATACCTGTCAGAGGTACTTCCAGCTGTCCTTCAGTTTTTTCTAGTAGTGCTAGGACAGTATTTTTACTCAGCCGTAATCTCATAACAAATTCATGGTCATCTATTTAAATGTGATTTGGGCGTTCCTGAAAATATCTTGGCCTGTTTATGAAATCTACTATTTCTTCTTCATCATCATCTTCAAACAAGAAATTTAAATCGTCTTGTCATCATAACCTAAAAAATTGTCACTGTTTATAATCTTGTTTGTTTTAAAAGTCCTGTTTAACTCTGTAATCAATACCTCTTCTTATGATCAAGATAACCAATGGTTACTGACTTCTAACCCATTGATTAATCTTAATCAGTACTTTAGAAACAGATATTGTGGCTAACCATTGGTTAAATTTTAATCGGAAGATAATCAGAAGAAAATCAGACATTGAGAAACCGGACATAAAGCTGTTATTTCCTCGGCTGTCAGTTGGTTTTCACTCTCCAAAATCTTGGCTTTCCAAATCAATGGTAGTAGTAGATAACTCATTACAGTCTTAGTACTCTCACTGATCACTTCTTTAGGGGTAAAGCCAGTCGCTATATATACATTATGGTTTACAACAAATTCCACCAGTGGCATTCTTTCCCTCCAGGCTTATTGAGAGTGGTGACAATGAGTTCTTCATATAGTCCCTAACACTTTCATTCCACAGGATCAGATTGAGGGTGTTGAATTGAAGCAGTGGTAATAAAAATGTTCACTTCCTTAAACCTTGCCAGGTGTGATTTGTAAACTGGCTTCCTGCGTAGACAGTATGCTCTTTGGTGTACCAATATCTTCCATAAATAATTTCACTTTGGTTAACAAAGTCTTGGAATTAGCATGTACAATAGAGTACAGTTAAGTAAATTTAGAAAACAAATCTTGTATTACAAAATTATACTGTACACCGGCCTTGGATTTAGGTAAGGGGTCAAAAATGTCTACTGATACTAAAGCAAGTGGTGTTGTGGGTATAATGGCTTGGTTGTTTTCCTCTACTTTCTTGAACTAGCTTAATTTTCTGGGACAAGTGGCAGGTTGAAACAACAGATTTCACAATTATCTGTATGTTCCTTCTATACATTTCTCTTTTGAGAGTCTTGTAGATGTTATTGGTACCCACATTACATAAGGCTTGTTGCAGCTCGATAGTTATTTCTTTAGAATTACTGTGAGGAATAACTGGTTCTCAGGGACTGCAGTTGACACAGTGACTAGAACACTCACCTCCCACCTAGGTGATCCAGGTTTGATTCCCAGTGGGGTCAGTTCTGGATTTTTGCTTGTGGGAATCGTGCCTGACAATGCCGCTGGTCTACAGGTTTTCTCAGGGATCTACTGTTTCTCCTGCCCATTAATTTAGGTTCTTCCCAGTTCTTCATGTCACCTCTCACCTGCGCTGAAGACCTAAATGTTAAGTGCTGACCAAAATCTCTTCACTTTAACTGGTTTCCAGTAGTGGTCAGACATGCTGGTGACATTTCTATTGTAAAATATAGTACCTTCATCTTAAGTGAAAAAGTTCTGTGCAGATTATGTTCTGGAGGTACTTGCTGTATCCTGGTTATTACTTGTTGCTGTTTAACCTTCTAGTCCTTGAGTAGTTGTTTAAATGTTTAAATTCACTGCTGTTGCTACCACATATGGCCTGTGAAACTACACTAAATTCTTTTGTATTTTCTTAGCTGCAATTTCTTCAGGTTATTTCCCTAGAATTATACTCAGGTAATCAGCTTTAAATTATTTGAACCTGTAATGTAACGTACAGTATTTGAAGATACTCTTACAAAAGTATCCACCATCTAGTGAGTCTGTTGTCTAAAGCTTTACCTGCCTTTAAATATGTTAGGGCCAGGTGATTATTTTATAACTTAATCCTTTCTCCTAGAAGCAATTCTCTAAATTTCTTAAGTGCCCATACAATAGCCAACACTTCTTTTTCTGTCACTGTGTAGATATTCTCTACTGGACTGAGATTTCTACTTACCATAAAATTGTCTTCACCACACCAGACTCACTTTCTTGTGCTAATTTGCATCCCAAGCATATCGGGATGTGTTTTTGTATAAAATAAATTCTTTCTCTTGAACTGGATAGTACACCATGTGATTGTTTAAAAATGCATTTTTCAAATTTTCAAAAGCATCTTTCTCTGTATCATTTCACTCCCACTTCTTATCGTTCTTTTGAGTAGTTTGACTTGCTACCATACCATTTGGATCAGAGTAGTTTCTGTAAAACCCCAGTACACCAAGAAAAAATTTAATTCGTTTAACACTGTGAGAGACAAGGAATTTGATCATAGATTGTAATTTTCTGTAGCAGCATAAATCCCTTCAGGTGTTAAAATATGCCCTAGGACTGACAACTCTTCTCTACAGAATAAAGACTTTCTGATCCTTACTGTCATTCCTACCTGAGCTAGCTTTTGTATGACCAGGTTGACATGCTGTAGATGCTTTTTGAAAGAAGACAATGTAATGAAAATGTGATCTACATAGCCCTTTGCAAAATATTTGCATTGCTACCATAAGGTCATATTTAGGCAGAAGGTAAATACAGCAATTTCATTGCAGAGCTGTAATTGCGTAACCTTAAATATGTAGTGTTGATTTCTAAACAAAAAGGCTGTGTACTTTTTTGATGTCTACTCCAGTGAAATCTGCCAATATCCATTTGTTACGTCAAGGGTAGTTATGTAATATAGAACCCCGATTTAACGAAATGCTACGGGACCCAAAAATGTTTAGTTAAATTTGACTTAATATTTTTTCACCCCCTTCCCCCAAAAAAACTTATATCCTCAGGCATTTTTCTTCAGAATTTAAGGAAATTTTTTAAAAGTCTGTTAGCTCAAAACAATGACAAAATGTATATACCATCAACAGGTAAACTACAGCCATAAAAAAAAAAAATTGATGGAAAAGCTTTAGCGAACTTCAAAAAACTTCCACTGGAATGCTCGGCTAGCGTGCACATGGTGAATTAGGCCACCCGCACACCGTCAACACATGAGAAGTGATGACTAACGCCTCCGAGCCATCAATCTTTCCATCTGTCTCCTGCCCGCTCCATCAACAAAATTGATGAAATTCCCATGAAAAATTGAAAAAAATTGCAATGAAAACTGAATTAAAAGTTAGAGAGATAACGGTAAAATAGTAATTAAATACGCGCGGTGGTGGCCATTGTACCTTGTAGGCTGGCGTGTTTATGAAAATATCTGATTGGATTGCTCGCTAAAAGTACTTCGCGCTCGAGCGTGTTTTTAGCATAGGAGGCACAAATTATTTATGTTTACATTAATAAATTTGTCATAAAAAGTCAGAATAAATAAAATAATTACATATTTTTTATAAATTCGCTGGTTTTATCATGGAGCGCGTGTAAAAATAATCAAGCTGGACACCTCTGCATTCTATCGGTTATACAAATAATCAATAGAGCACAATCCACTGCACCACATTCTAATGGAGACGCAGAGCTCTATCTGAGAATTAGTTCCTATGCTGTCCACCACCATGCTGTGGTTACTGGGTACCGTTCACTCGCCAGCCACTAGGATGAGGATCTAGGCACGCGCTTGCTATGCAACACAGCATCGCTCGCTTGGCCATGCGTGCTTATTTCAAAGTCATTTCCGCGGCCAAAGTTTTCAGTGGAATTCATTTTTTTTTTCTCGACAGATGGTTTAAGTTTATCTACTGAGAAATAAGTATGTACGGCACCAAGTGTTATTATATTTAATAGACGTACATTACAATTTATATTAAATTTTACCAAAGTAACTTGGTTATTTCATAAATTTTTTTGTTCTTTTTTAAGGTTCCTAAAAATCCTTGCATTAAATCACTGTTTTCATTATTCGAGAGTTTGTTAAATCATGGCTCTACTGAATTGTACTCTTTGATATAACCTGAGTATTTCACTGGCAGGAATAGGCCTTTTTCTAAATTTAACTCAAATTTGGATTTTAGTACTTATGTCTAAAGAGACAAACTTTGCCATCCTTCTTACGAACACATACTGTGGGCGAAGTATAGGGACCTTCACCTCTCTTTACTACCTTCCAATGTAGAATCAGTTGTTGATATTCTTTGGCTGCTGATGGGTACTTCACTAGGATAGGGTAAGCCTTGCAATGGAAAGGTTCCCCTTCACTTACTTTAATTTTTGGTTGATTGAATTTATTAAGGCCTGGCTATTAATGTCTGCACTATTAAAAAAGTATTTTAGTGGTTAATCAATAAGTTGTACAACTGTGGTGGCTGGGTATGTGAAATTCTTGTAGTAGCAGACACAGCTTTTGCTATTTTCTCAGATACTGAAATGGGTACGTTACTAGGCATTTTTGCAAGTAGATAGATATTATAATCTCTCCTTAGGGTTTACACAAAATTATCAAAGACCTGCCACTTCTCAGATAACTGTGCTGCACTGGTACCATCCAATAGAGAAGTCGTCTGCCTAAATTAAAAAGGATATTGTGTTCAGATAGCAACTCTGTGACTTATATGAGTCATTTTGCTAATCCTTTCACAAGGGGTACTACTGCTGTATTGGGTTTTCTGAACTATTCAATGCTGATTGCTGTTGGGCCGCGGTTGGTGCAGTGGCTAGCACACTTGCCTCCCACCAAGGCTATCTGGGTTGGTCCTAGGATTTTCACATGTGGGAATAGCGCCAGACGATGTCGTTGGTCCGCTGATTTTCTCGGGTATCTCGCATTTTACCTGACCCTTCATTCTGGTGCTGCTCCATTCTCAAATCATGTCACCACTCACCAGCATTAAAGACCTAGATTTTAAGAGCTGACCAAATCTGTTTTCTCGCTGATTACTGATTGACGATTTACAATGGGGGGTGCCCTGGAAGTTACACAGATTGTGTAGATTTTAGGGATAGAAAACATAGGAAGTTTCTCACATTAATTCTCAATATGTCTACCTAGGCCATTGCTGATATAACTAATCTCAGTGCTACTGTCAAGAAGTGCGGTCATTTTAACTCAACATATCTTCACAGGAACTTCTGGATATAAAGCAGTTATTGAACTCTGAATATTTTCTAAAGCTCGTCTAGTAAAAATTCCCTGTCCATATAGTTGAAAGTAATTCTATTTAAAACTACCAACTGGATATCACCCACACTGTTATGATCTGGTTTTGTCCTCATTTCTTGCTCATGTGTTTGGACCAATGGCTAGAGACCACACCTACTGATCAATTCTAGTTTAACGTTTGTTCATCTTAGGTGTCCACTGATACCTACCAGTTAGCATTTTAAATGAAGTAGCCACTAGAATCAAGAGTTCCTTTCTCTTAAAATAACCTTCTTGTCCAGTAGGACTATACAAAGTGTAGGGCGGACTAGGGTTCTAAAATTTCCAGAAAAATTTATGAATGGAAAAAACGCAGGGAAAAGAAAGTTTTTTTTTCTGGAAAAATTGGAAAAATTTCTTTAAAATCATTGTGAAATTATATTAAACCTGTGGTGGCAAAATAATGTATAGTAACTTATATAAGGTAACTAAGATAAGGAGAAAATTAGAGAAAAGGCCTATCCAATTCATTCTGAACATTTACTTCCTATAGAGTGTCTCACGTTTAGATTGCAGTACAGGGTTATATGGACATTTGCTCTCCTTCTTATACACGATAACTGTTACAAGCACTGTCCTTGTTTCTGCGAATGCTGTTGCCAAAAATCCAAAAATTTTCACCTTGTAACATTGATCTAAAAATTTTTTTATATATTGTACAGCATTGAAATGTGCATCGGGTGATATAGTTAGTTCATCATTCAAACCGTTTTAACAGGTTGAAAAATTAAAAAAACAAATATTTTGAACTTGGTACTGTTTTCATGCATACTTAAATATATCACATCATAACTAACGAATCAAAAGTAAAATTGTATCCTGGTGTTTATGGTATGTAATTTCATCTATCTGAATGCCAACAAAAAAACCTGAAGGTTAAAATTTTTTTGATACTTCTACAGAAATTTTTTTCTCATGTTTTATGCATTTTCTAACAAACTAAAACATGAAAAAGTTGGTCAGTGAGGAATTTTTTTGCTACTCAAGTTATACAGGGTGGCCAAGAATAAGTGTTACAAATTGATAGGGATGGTAGATGTGCATGTTTGGAACATATTTGATTAAGGAACCCATGTCCGGAAATGCATCCTTATACCTGCAATGGTGCACCAAAGTAACAGGGGTAGGCAGGCAACCTTTCGACAACAAGCCAGTGAAAACATCTGCTGTGTTGTGTTATGTACTACCCGCTTTGACGCTCTGTGACTGTACGAGACACCGTGCATGTGTTACACTCGCTACGTTTACCTTTTAAATTTGCTGCTCAAAATGTCCTCCGCCACACCCGATACATGCAGTGCAGCGCCGTAACATGTTGCGTCGCACATCACTGAAGACTGCTGGTGTGTTTTTGATGGTCTGAAACGCAGCATGTATCCTGGCCACCAGTTCTTCCCTGGTATGTACAGGAGTGGCGTACACAAGGGACTTCACATGGCCCCAAAGGTAGAAGTCCAAAGGCGAGAGGTCGGGGGAACGTGGTGGCCAGGCAATGGAGCCACCCCGTCCTATCCACTGCTGTCCAAAGGCCCTGTTCAGGTGGTCACGAACACAGAGGGCGTAGTGAACTGGAGCTCCATCACATTGGAACCACAGTGACGTGCGAATATCAAGACTGACTACATCCAACATGTCAGGTAAAACCTCGCGCAGAAACCGCAGATACTCTGCAGCCTTGAGGCGTGGTGGCAAAATGTGTGGCCCTAGTACACTGTCATTTAGTATCCCAGCCCAGATGTTCACTAAAAATCGCTGTTGGTGGCGGGTTA
>PNEQ01003327.1:26501-45770 GCA_003012365.1 Medauroidea extradentata
CTTCTTGTAAGGCCTGTACCTTCTGTACATGGTACGGGCGCAGAAGTTGTTCCTTTAATACCAGTGCAACAGATTGACGGGAGGTGTGCATGGCATGTGCTATTGCCCGTGTGCTGGTAGATGGTGTGTCCTGAATTCGTTCCAGCACCTCTTCGTCAAAGTTCAGTGTCCGTATTGTCCTTCTCGAACCACTTGCTGGTTTCGTGACGTACAGCGAACCCGTGTCCCGCAAACGGCGGTCAATGCGTGCGAACATTGTGTGTGCAGGGTGCCGTTGGTTAGGAAACCTCTGACGATACTGTTTCTCCGCCTCTCTTCCATTGCCGCCTGCTGCACCATACACTAAATGCATATCAGCTAGCTCTGCCAATGTGTAGCCTTCCATATAGCCTCTACAACTACGACAATAAACGTAGCGAGTGTAACACATGCACGGTGTCTCATACAGTCACAGAGCGTCAAAGCGGGTAGTACATAACACAACACAGCAGATGTTTTCACTGGCTTGTTGTCGCCAGGTTGCCTGCCTACCCCTGTTACTTTGGTGCACCATTGCAGGTATAAGGATGCATTTCCGGACATGGGTTCCTTAATCAAATATGTTCCATACATGCACATCTACCATCCCTATAAATTTGTAACACTTATTCTTGGCCACCCTGTATAGGGGATGAAAGCGAGGAAGTTGTTCGTAGTGAGTTAAATATATTTTTAAAAGCTATCCCATCACAATAGCTTTATCAGTTCTCTTGTATAAATCTGTGAAATGTGTTATGTCATGCGCTCGCCACACATTCGCCCTACAAATTCGACAGTCGAGTGTCGCTCAAAGTGTTAGGTGCTGAAGAGAAAAAAAATGTTCCGTTATCTTTGCTGACTATGACGTTATGTCTGGAAAGGTTAATAAATAAAATACAGGCTTCCTTTAGTCAGCAGTTTTCTTCATTTCATGTCCTAAACTGGTTCAGTAGTGAAACTGCAGTGTCAGTGTCTTGCGGCCGAACGATTCGTCGTGTATGGTGACTTGATCCCGAAACAAAATTTTGTGTACGTAATTTTTTGTTAACATTTATCTGTATGGAAGGCAAAATAATAGAAAGTCGTAAGATAGGTAGACTACGCTAAAGGGAGCAAAATATTGTATTGATCTTATTCCAGTAATTTTCATACACTATTAACTCACTAAGGGAGCTTTAGAAGAAACAGGATATTCCAAACTAACCATTTACGCTAATATGAAGAGACAATAGCAACACAGTACAGAAAACTAACATTAACATTAATGTACTCTCTTTTATTTGATAACCGAGCGTGGTGGATCAGTGGTACTGAGCATGGTGAAGCAGTAATTAAACATTCGCCTCACATTCGGGAGGACCCGGGTTCGATACCCGGCTCCGACCATCCTGATTTCTGTTTGCCAGCGTCTTCCGAAATCATTCCAGGCTCCTTCCCCATTTCCCCCGTGTTCCTCTACAGCCTTGTGCTGTTCAAGGACACATAAAAACATCCAAATAAATAACACCCCCCTCTCCCACTTTAAATTTATAGCAGACAATAACAGTGTAAAAAAACGGACGTATTTTTTAGTTCCCACACGACATTGATTTTGAATGATCAATTTCATGATCATCAACTACCCCAACCACGTTGTTGTCTTCAGACAGAAGCTACTAAAATTGAAGAAATCTTATGTTTTGTCACTAGTAGTTATAATGATTAAAATATATGTTATAATTATTTCTTAATGAAGTGTCCGTTGCAATTCATGTAATGAATTAATATAAGTGGAATATGAGAATTGTTTCTTATTTTAAATTCATAGAAATTGTTATTAAGTGCATGTTTTGAAGCGTGATGCTATGCAAATTGTAATATCAATTAGAATAATAAAGAATATAATATTTAAAGCTAAAAACTCTGAAGTAGTTCACCTCCCGAACTTCGTAACGTGGCTGCGATCTCGCAACAGCGCACGCTATGAGCACTGTACTGCAATCTAAGGTTGGGACGCTCTATAGCAAGGTGTATGAATGTGGAAAGAAGGCCAACACGCAAACTTTACAGTTTTAAGATAAGGGGAACTACAGAAGCATCTCATTGCTGTAATTTAAGTAACTTGTTTACTAGTAATCAGGAACACACACACCATCGTAAGTCATAGCTGAACACCTGGCAAACAGCAATCAGTGTCAAATTTCACATGTCAGTTATATGTCTGGTAAAAAAATACAGCAAATCATAAAGTTGATCAACGTAAAACAACAGCAAAGTACACCATTTAGCCAGCTGATACGAGCAGGAAGATAATTAATAATTATCTTAGGTTGTTACGTGTGAATATGAACTACAAGGATTTTTTTTGTTGTAATCAAAACTGTTTTCCTTGCAGAGATTGTAAGTTGTGTATGAGTACGTATTCGACAACTATTTCTGTTTATTTCATGTGCATACAATTTATTTTATTGTACCAACTTTATTGTGGTTCTTTTCCAAACTTTGTGTTACATTTAGTAATTATTTCACTTTCGTGATATTGGTAGGGTACTATGTGTAACTGTACATAGGCCCGAATGTAAATATATTAAACATCAAGATTTGTAGTTCAGAAATTATAAGATTATTTTTTTTGCATTTTTTTTTGTAAATTTCCTGGAATTTTTCTTCTTGATGAAAAAAAGTCCAAATATTTCCATTTTAAGTCAATGGAAAAAAATCCATTTTTCCCTGTTTTTTTTCCAACTTTTCCGTTTCTTTTTCCAAAGCTTCGGAACCCTAGGGCGACCTTAAGAACAACAGTTGCTGTGAGCAAAGAGGTACAGATAGGTTTGGTAATGGATGGTTATTAAGCGCTGGTTATTCTATTCCTTTCGGTACCAAGTTCTCTTCCTCTTTCTTTATCTTCTCCTCCTTCTTTTATTCTCTACAATTTTCTTTTCTGTCTTCTTTCCTGCCCCTCAAATACCCCGGGTGGTACCTTCTGTCACCATGGTGACTAGGCTCATTCGGTCTACCCCTCCTCCTGTATTATCTGTTCTGTGGTTGACTATAACCCCTGTTGGTCCAACCCCGCCGCTGGAATTGCAACGAGTGCATCCTAGTGTTTAGTGGTGGATTTCTTCTTTTGGTTGTTGTGGTAGTGGTAGTTGTTGTAGCTTCTATGCTGGGGGTTGTACAGTGGTGGAGCTGGGTTTAGTCTCGACCTTTCTACTTCTCTGTAAGGTTTGCTTTTGTGCTCTCTCTCTAGCTAATCAAAATTCGAGTATCTTTGAGACTGGTTGCCTCTAACAAAATTATGTACTCTGAAGCTTAAAAGCATAATGTTACTTACAACTAATACTCCCAATTTAAATAACTTTGAAAAACTATTTGGAAAATAATTATTAATACCATAAAAACCAATTAAACAAAGAACTGCATCTTTCAAACATAGGGGAAATATATACACATAGTGAATTATACTGTATACAGTGCTCTGTTTATATTAATTTGTTGCAAAATGATATTAATTGTATGTTAAGTGCTCGTCTCTTAACTTCAGTGGTGTAAAATGTGCTTAGTTAAATGGTATTTCTGTTAGAAACAAAAGAAAATGTTTTTATTTTTCTAGCATCAACTAATGTTTAAGACTCCTCCCCTTCCCAAAAATTGACTTCAACACAATTTCAGTTTTATTTTGTAACTTGTGTACGGTTGTATACTGTGGTATGATTGCAATTAATTACATACATCATAGCATGTTAACTGAAATGCTGTTGCATCTGTCCCAATGTTTCATTTTCCCAATATAAATTATATAACTGGCAATACAATTTACAGACCAATCAATTTTATGGTCTTGTGCCTTTGGGATATCTATTTGGTAGTTATTTTTATTTGATATAATTTGTAAGCTGTTAGTTTTTGTTACTGCAAAATATTTCTGTCTAGTTTGCTGAAGAATTGATTGTGCCAGTGTTGTGCAATTTGATTGGCAAGAATTAAAGTGTTTATTATAGTTCCTCAAGGACATGTGTTTGTAACTATATTTTATAATTCTAAATTAATGTCTGTTATGCATGTTATATTCTTTGTTCTCAGAAACATAAGTTAATTTTGAAATCATACTTAAAAATGGTATTAAATATGAATGTTCCCATTTTTTTTTCCAGGTATGAACTTTCACAAGATCTTTTGGACAAACAGATAGAAATGCTTGAGAGAAAATATGGTGGTATGAAAGCCCGTAAAGCAGCTCTAATAATCCAGAGAGCATTTCGTAGGTATACATTGCTCAAGAAGTTTGCTACCATTACAGCAATGGCCAAAGCAGAAAACAGGTTGAGTCGACGTCTCCATAGTGTTGGCGATAATGGAGAACGTTTTGTGGATTCAGATAATGCTGTCAGAAATAATTTTGCTGGACTTTATCAAGAGTTACGTCAAGATTCCCAACCATGTGTTTTTGTTCGTTCTCTGCCATTGCGATCTATGTCATTAAGAGAAAAAGAACGAAGAAATTTGGAAAATGCGGCATTACCTAGAAGTCAGTCTAGTCGGTGTGACATGACAAGGGCAGTTCAAGGTGATGTTTACAATTCAAGAGTCTTGGCTCCATGCCAATGCTATTCATTTCATCAGCAACCATGGGACTCAACTCTGTATTACATGCAACAAAAACAGTTTGTAAATTCTGCTGAGGTAAGTATACCAAAATTAGTTTCTTATTCCTTTTGCAATTTGAATTTTATTTGGATAAGTATTTTTTTTCTAACTAATTGCAAGTAGATATAAAATACAGATTCTAATGCAGTTAATAAAGAGTGAAATATTTTACAAAATCCACAGTTCATTAATTATAAATAATACAATATAAACACTTATATTGATGAAAAATACTTAAGTTTAAAATCCTCTTAATTGCATTGGTTTTCAGTGTGTTTTCTTAAAAATATATAATATGAATATTATTTTATTAAGGTAACTTCACAAGTAGATAGGATGACATTTTCACAGTAAATACATATGTACCTGGTCAGAAGTTAGCATTATTCAATTTGAAGACATCTTGTTTAATCTCATATACAGTTGCCTTATCCACGGACTTAGTATCCGCGGTTTTCACCAACCGCGGTTGGAAACTGAGGGGGAAAAAATTTAAAATAAATATGAAATACGTAAGAATTTGTATTTTCGCACGTGCCATGCATTATGTGCTGCACGAACTACTAGTGCATGAGAGCAGCTAGTCTTCTGTTGTCAGCTCCTGTTATCTGCTTCGTTATGCAATGTGCTAGGTGCGCGTGGTTATCGCTAGTAAGATGCAGTACCGATGGGAGCTGTAAAGAAGCGATGCTGTGTCGAATGTGCGGGCGGCGGCGGTACTTCACTTGCATACATCCTGTCACTCGCCGCACGCTTTCAAAATAAAATGATTTGATATATCCCATGAGCCACGTTGCCTGCTCGCAAACTTCTTCCATGCAGAACACACACGTGTCTTTAATTACATTGTCTTGTTTGCCCGCTTGCCACCCGCAATTAGGGCACAGCCTTGAAGTGCATGTACAGTGTGCAACTATACACGATTCCGTGGCCTGCAGCATAATGTTTCCTAGTAAGAAATACTGTGGTGATCCTTCAAAACCGAAAAGAGATCGCTAAGTTCTTAGTTTGACTGACAAAATGAAAATGCTACATTTAATAAAAGACAGTATGTCTGTTGCAAAAGTTGGCCGCAGATACGGGGGAAAAAACGAGTCTGTCATTCGTATGTCACAAAATAAAGCACAACAAATAAGATAAAATGTTAGTACTGCACCGAAAATGCAGAAAAAATTGCGCCAAGTTAATTTTAGTGTAATCAGTGGTGCAGTATTAAAATGAAAATCGCTAAAACTTCGTCCTTATCCATGTTTACAGAGGTTTAAATTGTTTTTATGTGTGGGCAAAAAATATCGTATTATTTCTATTTTAGTGTAATCAGTGATGCCGTATTAAAAACGAAACTGCTAACATCCTTAAGGCAGCCGCATACCTCGCGCTTCAAATGTGTTGCAGTGTGTTTCTAAACAGGTTTATTCTATGAAAATATGCCACGTGTGCCCATTGTGCCAACGTACGAAAAGAAAACAAACTTCAGACAAGGTCGGAACCTCATTGTTAAGATGCCAAGCTCATTAATAACACTATTTCTAAGCCTTCCAACATGGCTAAAAAGTGCCTCTTTACACTGCCGTATTTCAAAACGTACTAACCAGATTATTATTTACTTATTCATACTATGTTTGTCTAGAAAAGAGCTACACCCAAAATTATGCTTCTATGTTTTCAAACATTCAGCTTGCTTGTTAGAAACATGATTTCCGAGCCTTTCAAAATTACTAAAAACAGGTTTTCTAGACGGCTGTAACTTTGAAAATATTACCTTAATTCATAACGTGCAAAGCTAGGGACATGTGTTGGTCTATACTTCACGCTGTTCAAAAATAAAATGTTGTGGTCACCGCTTAAAGTCCTGTAGGAAAATGACTATAAGAAAAACCTTGCACGTCAGTTTGGCGCGCTGTGAATAGAGGCGATATACTTCTAGTCAAACGTGGGACATTAGCTCTTATCGCTACGCTGGTCCCACGCGTCAAAGGTGGAAATTCGACACTGGCGAAGACTCCACTTAATTACGGTGAAAATATTTTATGTTTGTAATTGTATTCTTTTCCGTAATTTATATGAATGTCATACAAGCAAAAAATATTTACAGAAAATTGCAAAGTATTCACGCCTATGTAGTCGTAGTTGTGCTTGTTGTGCTGTTATTTTGTATGTTTGTGGACACAAATAAAGTAAGCATTACATGCGAGAAACAGTGATATCAAATATAATTCTATAAACTCTTATAGTGATACTCCCTCTTCGCACAGCGCATGTCCTTGGCAGTGTAGGGTGGAGAGATAGCGTGGCGCATCAGGCTGTGCCGTGTTGCGACATAAGCCAGACCACCTGGCTCGCGGCATGCTGTTGCCAGTCTTAGCATCCTGCAGTGTGGTTGCCGCACTGCACACATGACGTAGTATTTTTACGTTATTTAAATGTTGTGGGACACTTTATGAATGTATTAAAGATATGTACCTGACACAAATATAGTAGTAAGTGGACTTGGGGGTTGAAAAAAAATATGGTTAATGTAGGTTATTTAGGTGTCTTGAATATACGCGGTTTTCGTTATCTGCAGATTTTCTGGAACGAAATACCATGGATAAGGCAGGCCGACTGTACTTACTTTTATTTTCATTAATATATGTTTGAACAAGTAACAGTTATTTATGATTGAATGTTGTTTAGTGTAAGTTGCATTTTGTGCATGTTAACATTATATGCCTTTTTTTTTTAGTTCAGTTTCCATAACGTTATTTACCAGTTGTTGTGCGCTATGCTTTCATATTGACTAGCAATCACTGTCAGTTGTATTAATAAGTAATCATAGACTCATAACTGGGCATGACTTAATTTGTAAACATTGGAGTTTACATTAAAATATGCTATAAGATAAACAACCCTAATTTTGTGCCGACATTTCATTTACAAAATTCATAAGTGCACAATCAAATGTTGAATCCAAGAAAGCTGTAGGTCTATACGGAATCCATTTTGTAACCTTTCTTTTTGTTTAGAAACAAGTCAGAAAAATATTGCATAAGTAGTTTTTATATTGATTTTTATAGTACTTAGAAACCCTGCTATATACTATACTTGTGAGTCATGTCCTCAAGCTGATTGTGAAATATGACTACCAGCTTCTCAAAATGCTTGTTTATCTTAATTGAATACATTTCTGTTATACTAACAAAATAACCAAAATTTAACCTTTTGAAACCTAATCATGAAAACAAATTGTGCCAAAGCACAAAGTAAGACACAAATCATTTAACGTTAGGCTTACCAAACATTCTTAAGAGTGCGTAGTAGATAATTAAAAGCTGAAAACATAAATTGATTTTTCCGAAGTCTATTTGGATACAATACTCACTGACAATCCTAGATAATGGTATTTGCCAACTTTATGAGTAAATATTTATCTAGAATTACTAATTCGTTGTGTGTGATCACTTGCGTCGCAGTTAAATGCACGAGGCTCCGGCATCAGAGAGTGTGCCTCAGAAGTTCGTAACACTGGAAACATTTTTATTTAAAACGTTGGCTAAAACTATTGTCTAGGATTGCTATTGTTTAAGTTTCACGAATTAGCTTCAAGAAACCTACAGTTATAGAATAATGCTTTTAGTGTTGAATTATGTATCACACCCTCTTAACACCATAATTATTTTCTTCTAAGGATGTAACAATTACAATCGAAGGCAGCAATAATTTTATCAAATTCAATAAATTTGTGTGAAACTACCTACTTGAAACTCAAAACACAGTCATTGCACTTCACCTTTGCTAAAATAATTGTTAAATAAACTATTTATGCATAGTATCTTGGACTATTGATTATAGCGAACGAAGCCTACACATAAAACAAAGTGGGCTGGTACTATGGCACCCTTTCCTTTCTCTGGTGGCAAGTTTTGCACAATAAAAGAAAACAATTTTTTTATTATTATATAATTTCACTGTACTTCGTTATTTTTATGAAAGTCTTAATGCTAAATACTGGGTATTTGTTGCATGTTATCACTTTTATTGGAATCTCCTTATTTGCAATAATATTCAAAGTATTTTGGCTGAGGTGTTCATCCATCAAATTAACATTACTCATAAAGTAGATTGAATTATATGATTCTAATAGATATTTAAACTAGATTTTTTTTGTTTAGTATAAAAAATGTTGGATGTTTTGTGTGTGGTAGTGGGACCAGTCAACTCTGGGCACATTAAAATCTTCAATAATTATGATGAATGGATAGCTGATTTGGTTAACTAAAGTATGTGTTAGGAACTCATTAAAATCATTATTAGATAATTGTGGAGGTTGATAAATATTTCCTGTTAAAAGTTTAGTACTATAATTTAGAGAATGCAAATTTAATTTCTATTACCTCAATGTTTTTAATCGTAATAACTTTTTAGGTTGTATGTTAACCTTACAAAATTTTACAGAGTTGTCTGCTAACAGTAATATTAGTCATAATAATAATACCAATTATGGTACAAGGTTAGGCTATTTATGTTCACCATGGAAAACAATAGGCAGAGTAGAAATTCACATACACTGACAATATTTTTTAGAAAAAAAATATATTCGAAACAATGAATTGTAAATTCCAATGTAACTGAAATATTGCAGAACAAAATTAAGAATAAAAACAAAAATAACATGAAATAAAAAAATTGAAATACAACCATATAATTTTGGAGAGTTTCCTTGAAGTCCTGATATACCTCTTCACAAGGTTTTCTATCTCAGTACCTTCATGCTACACACACACTTCATATATCTCTGTTTCAGATGAAAGTCTTCTGTCTGTAAATTCTACTTTCATTACAAATCCTCAATATAGGAAAAAAGAACTGAATATTTGATAACAACTTAAAGAATTTTACTGAATCCCCCTCCCTGTATTTTAAGTGAATCATCATTGTCAAGTTGCCATCTCCTCCTCAACTCTCCCCAGTAGCACAAGATGGCTTGTTTATGTGAATTGCCAGCACTTTTCCGACCACCTCTTGCCCTCTAACCAGCCTGAATCCTCCATTTCTACTCCCATCTCATGATGTTACTTACGACTCATCAAGTATGTGGTCGTTATAATAGAAAAATGGAATAACAATGAAAGAAGCAAGGGGGACATACCACACACAATGTCATCCCAAGGCAGTTTTCGTAACTGAGAGAAACTCAGATGTAACCAAAACAAAGTTAGCAAAGAAACAAATAGTTGCCAGCTTAACTAATAAGCTTGCTTATCTCAAATAATGTGCAAATGAAACCTTAAGTGAAAAATTAATCATGTATATCTAGAAATGGTAAATATCATCTTAACTTATTTTCAAGCACTCTTCTTACGTGGTGGGCCTGCAACAATATAGACTAGTTAAACCAGAATTGTGATAGTATAGTGTATAAATATTACATTTTCTTCTAGCAGTCATATAGTTCTTAAAATACATGTATTAAAAATTATGTATTCATGTCGTGAAATGTTCGACATTGGGATATGTACATTACTAAACGCAACAAGAAACAACAGCATTACATTTATGTTACTTTACTTGATACTTTATTGGTTTACTGTCTCTGAAGAAGCTTTGGAAAATAGTTCTTAAATATTTCATGTGATCAAAGAAATGTTTTAAATGGCCACCATTTTTAAAACTGAGTATGGTATTAACGTAATATTTAAAACTGAAGTCAATTCACTATGTACATGTGTACCATGTGAGATGAAATTATAATAAGTTCATACATAAATCTCATGTGATTAACCTACCAGTGCATGGGTACAACACATTACATCATTGCTCAGGTTGGGTCTCTGAGACCCATAAATATAATATTTAATATAAATATATCTTTTTTTGTCTTGCCAATTAATATTTTATATAATTACTGTCTGATAAAGAGCCCACAGTTTATGTGATTGTACAGTTAAGAAAAAGAGAAAGAAAATTTTTGTAGATAATTTTTACTAAACACTACAATACAGTGCAGAAAATTACACCAAAGGAAAAAAAAATACCAGTGTACAATAACAGTTGACCCAAAATTTTTTCACACGTTTATGAAAGAAACAAAGTTGAATAAACATCACACATTGTATGTACAGTCATTACTTTAGAAGGCACTGAGCTCTGAAGATAATATTTTATATACTTGTGACCTAAATAGTGTTTTTTTTTGTCTATGCAGTCTTTGCACTGTCCTTTTTATTTCTGTGCTTTACTTGATAGTAATTTTCTTACAACCTGGATATTGTTTTTGCAACACTGCAAATTTTTAGATTAAATTTATACACAGCATATTCTCTGTGAGCCATATTGCTCTAAAAATGTAAAACTAAAGGTTGGAGATATTTATATTTACGCCTGCCACTCATGAAAGGTAAACAAACCATGGATGCCGGAGAATTATGAACTTTGGAAAAAGGAAAGATGTATATTAATGTAAACATAATAATATAAATTTTATGTACTTATTTAGTGCTTTGTATGTATTCTTTAGGTAACACGGACATTTTGTTAATTATATTTCTTTAAAATAACTCATGTCAGATACAGAGTATTTAGTGATCAACATTTCCCAGGAGGAAAGGAAATTAATTGAGACACATAAAGTTGAGGCAGCTGCAAAACACCTCTAGTGTAGCTAGCTAGCATACCTGTGGGAATAATTCCACCGCCACAGACAACTTCAGGTAAGGCACCCTCGCTCCCTGAATTTTGCTGAGAGAGACTGAGAATGAGCCACCAAGGAAAAAAAAGGACCACTCAGTTATGTACTCAGGGAGATATGATGAATGCACTGACCTTTGAGAAGTCCTGTTAAGACTCCCAAGAATCCCGCACCTTTACCCCATTCCAGGGTACAGCAACTAAAGAGGGAAGCCGACCAGCCCCTCCCCCAATTCATGTAAAGTGAGAATTTGCACACCCTGCTGTTTGAGATTGTGTTGTGGTACCTGCCCCAGGAAACCACTCTCCTTGGGACACTTAGCGATCTCTCTTCCCTTCAGGGAAACTTCTCATGCTCGCTAGCCCAGATACTCAACACCCCTGAAGGAAGATTTAAACTCTCCCCTTACCAGCAGAGTGTGACACACATTAACTTCAAAAATCATCTTTATAGTCATTGCACACGAAGGTACTGTGCTATAAACATAAATATTTTCTGCGCCTGCAACATGAGTAGCTAAGTAGCAAGTTTTCCTACCTTTGCAGCACGGATACCTTCCTCTTTTATTTCTGATATTTACTTGTCATATTTTTCCAACCCTGGTATCCTTTTTGCAGCATTGCACGTGTTTTTAGGAAGAAATTTACACATTTCACTACTTCTGATGTGTTCCTCTGTACGACTGAACATAAGTTTTCTCAGAAAAGTTTTTCTATTTTTCCTATCTTGGGTAGTGGGATCATATCCTTGCAGAACTAAATGAGAGTTGAAGCCTTCAATGTTTAGCAGTGCATAGAAAATTACCATTATCCATCTTTTAGTGTTTTGGGCCACATTGTAAACTGTCATTCTCTCGTAGACATGGTGCACACACCCCTTTGGCTGAGTTGTAAAATGTACTGATCTCTGGCTTCTTCTGTTCTCTTGTGCTCTCGTCAATTTTATCATCAGCACGAATAGATGATAACAACAATAGAGTTTTTCCTCATTTTGGAACATACGAAACAAGAGTCTATGTAATCTTGAAAACCAAATTCACTGCTGTGAGATTCTCGCTTAGCAGCTGGAGTAAAGTGTGATGGCAGCTCTTTCTTATCTTTTTTGACACTTCCAACATTAGTGATATTGTGTTCATTCTTCATTCTTTCACAATATCCTATGATGTGAACCAGTTATCAATTGTCAATTTATGCCCACTTCCAGAAACAGGTAAGCACATTCAACATTATCACTTGGTTGGGAGCTCTCATCTCGATATGTCCCTTTAGGCTGCTTTCGACAATATATTTCAAGATTGTATTTATAGAAAATTTTCACATTGACCAGTGCAAAAACTTTTATACCCATATTTCCCTGGTTTTTAAGGAATATGCATCGTAAAATCACGTTCATAGAATATTTAATTTTACTGTTTTTATTGAATGCTTTGAAAATTTCCCTCACAGCTGCCAGGAATCTGAAGCGCCTGAATACCATGGTTGCTGGAAACAGCTTTGTTCCTAAACTATCAGTGGACAAAAAGTCTTGGTTATTTATTCTTCCACCATGCAGAAAACCCATTCAATAGAGAAGTCTAATGAGAGATTTTATTTGTGTCATTGATGTTGGTTTACAGTCACTAGGAACTTTGTAACCAGAAGAAATTTTTGAAATGTATTAGTGTATACAACAATTTTTTTTAATTATATTGTTATCGAAAAACATACTCCAGCATCCTTCACACTTTTTTCTTCTTTGACAAGCCCTATAATACCCGTAACTTTATTTTATGATATTGTGGCTCCTAGTACCGGCCGTCTTTTCCTGAAAAATAATTGTTCTCACAGTTATTTGATTCTGCATCTGCTTCGTCATATTCATTGTCCGACAAACTATTGTGGTCACTGCTAGCCACATAATCTTGATTGGCATCAGTGTGTGTATTATCAGAAATGTCTTCATCTGATAAAGGTTCATCTAGAAGGGCCATAACTTGTTCCACACTGTGAGTATTGTTCAAGTTTAAAAACTCATTCTTGACCTAGAAGAGACAAACTATCTCCATTTACCATTTATCCCAAAATCATCCCGGTTTTGGTACATGCGTGTTTCATTTTATAAAGCCTGCTTGAAATAATACTTACATCTAAGAAACATAAAAAAACAGAGTTGGGTTGAGTCTCACAGACCCACCAGTCAATAAAATACACAGATCTTCCCTAACTGTAACATCTACTGTGCTGCAATTCCACAGAAATACTAAAGATGTTTGGAAAGGAAGGTAGCAGGAGGTGCAAGAAGAAAGCTTCTGCCATCTGTTGGCCACACAAATAACTACATGTGCCTGGGTCTCACAGACCCAACCAGTGCACTGGCAGGTTAAGAAAATTATTAAAGGCTGCCGGTGTTAAAATGAACATGGAATGTATAAGACTCATTAACGTAATTTTACCTTATTTACTACAAAATGCGTACAGAGTTTGATGAAATTCTGAAAAGTCGTTTAAATATCTCATGTTATCAAAAAATATTCAAATAGCTGCAATTTTGATATACTGAACATGGCATAAACAAAATATTCAAAACTAAATCATCATATGAGTACGTATTATATATGCAACAAGATTTATAAAATTATGAAAACTGTTTCTGTAAATATTTTGTACAATCAAAAAATGTTCAAATGGTAGCCATTTGTATAGGAAGAACACACTATGTACAAAATACATACAAGTTGTATCACTTTACTAAGAAATATATGTGTACCAAGTTTGATTAAGTTTTGATAAATGTTTATTAAAATATCTTGTGTTGGGAAATAACTTTACGATTGCCACCATTTCGATAATATGAACATGATATGAACTAAGTACATATCAAGTTAACTTAATGTTTATATGGTACTGAGATTGATCAGATTCTAAAAAATGGTTTATTAGATATCTCGTGTTATTGAAATATATTCAATGACCTCCATCATGAAAATGCTCATGGCATGAACAAAAAATGCGTAAGTAAATCAGCTTTGTTTTATTATACTAAAAAGATAAAAATGATCACCATTGTGAAAATATGAACATGATGTGAACCAAACCATAACACAAGTCAGCTTACTGAGTAGTTCATGTGTACCAAATTTTATGAAATTCTAAAATATGGTTCCTCAGATATTGTGTGTCATTGATAAATGTTGAAATGGTCAGCGTTTTGAATATAGAAACACTGTGTAACCAAAATACACAAAATAAAGGGAGATTACTAGATAGTACTTGCATAACAAGTTTGATGAAATTCAAATATATGTTTCCTCAACTATGTTGAATTATGCTCTAAATATAAAATTGGCTGCCATTGTTAACATATGATTAACGAATTACAGAAATGGCAAAACGGTTTACTTACTATTGTGAAGGATGTTCCTGAAAGTATGTTAAAAATTTTGTGAGATGATTCCTTGAAAATATTTAGGTAATATTATCTAATGCAAGTATTTGGTTGCTGCAAATCTTGAGGGATAAATTTTCACTAGAGGATTGGCATTGGTAACAAACATTTGTTAAATTAACTAAAAATAAAAAGAAATATGTAATGACATTCCAGGTGCATTTCAATAACAAAATCTGCATCTGTGAAAAAAAATGGTTTTGAATACCTTTTGTTTTTCTTAGATAATGCAGTTTCTTAAACCTCCTGTGTATGGTATGTTGCTTACTTTTAAGGCACCACATTTTCTATGCCCATTTTCTCAAAAACAGCTCAGTTGAGGATGTTGCAACATAAGGACCTTTTATTTTGTTCTTTTAGACCTACTGCTACAAAAGGTATTCAAAACCATTTTTTCACAGATTGCAAATAGTATCATTGTTAAACTGCATCAGAAAATTGTTTATCTCTCCTTACTTTTGGTTATTTTTACAGTTGATTTCCAGTCCAAATTTTCAAACCCAAATTTATAGAACTACACCAAACAAACACTACCATTATATAACTTTGTGCCTTTTTTTGAGTTGTATGCTATTTTTATTTGTATTTTTCTGGCACATATTTTATTATTTTTAATATGAAAGTGATTTATTAACTGAATTTAACCTTTATTAGTAGTAATTCAATGGTACTATTATTATTAATTTTATGGCAGTTTTTTCTGTTTGCTATTTTAGACTTTACTTTCACATCTCAGTCCAGGCAAGCGACCACAGCTCACGCTTAGGATCTCGCCTCCGCGACAGTATCACCTTGTAATACAAGCCACAGGAAATATTATACATGCCTGAAGCCATTTTCTCACAGTTGTAGTGTCCTCGCACCACACGCATCCTGCGTGGTTGTAAAATTGCGCAAGCCAGCAGTTTAGCTTGGCTGCAGACATAAAAATCGTCACCTTTGGACCATTTCTTTGGGGCTTCATCCCGTTCACAACTGCTTCTTGGCGCTCTTGTTGGCCACGCTATCTAGCGGCGGCGTATGAAACTAATTTTGGTGTCACCGCATCTTCTGTTAGCATTACGTATCGGAACTTTCTTACTGCTGATTGGAACAACATGATGTGCCTCCATGCTGCTCCTGTGTTCTGGGACATGTTAGTCTATGTAACGTAGTACCTAGGCTGTTTCTTATTCTCTTTTACATCATGTAGTGTTAGTTTTGTTTTAAAGGCAGAACTTCATTAAATTTTGAGGCATTTGTTATTTTACTTTAATTTTCTACGTACTTCAAGATGCTACTTATCTGATCTACCCTCCGTAAGTAAGTCGTACATCTGTGTTCGCGTGGTACACACTTTTTCTCCTCTAAATATGTTAATTAATTCTCCACTTCCTTTTTATTTGTTTCAGTGGAGGGTTCAACAGTGTAATGTTCAATTCAACCAATTCCACAAATTCAAGTTTCGTCTTTCTTTCAACATGTTCTTTCTCTGAACATCTACTCATGCCAACGTTCAGCTAAGTGCTACGACACTACATAAACATTTAATAATGAATTCAACGGTCTGTCATCCTGTTAAGTTTAATCACCAATGACGTTGAGAAAAATGTGTACTATGCAATGATGAACTTTAATCTATTAACTCATTTATGTAACTGACATGCTTTCACATTAATTAGACTGTAGAGGATATCCTGGGGAAAAGTAATATTAAAAAGGGTTTGCATGGCTCTGTTTGCGATATCAAATAACAGTGCAATGCACATTTTGTAATTCAATGTTTTAAACTAATATTCTATTTTTTTTGCTCAATGAATTGTCTAATATTTCAATTAATAATAAATTTATAAATTCACTCTCTCCTATATTGATTGTTTTTATTTTACAGTTCTTCCTCTGGGAACTATTAATAATTATTTCATAATTTTAACTCTACATGAGCAGTAAAAGGCATCAGCCTTAATTATAATTTGTGTCCGTCTTCCTTTCCAGCACGCATTCAAACTTTATACATTAATATGGTAGCAGAAAATATTATTTAATACAGTACGTACTTAAAATATACAAAAAGGAAAGATGTGACAACTTTACCTTATATTTTACAAGAAATTATCTCACAAGTATGCAGATCTTCACTACATATCTCCTAACCCAGAATAGAGTAGAGAAGAAGTGGGTTCAGAGAATAAAAAAATTCTTAAATAATTAAAAAAAAAAATCGAACCACACAAAATTAGGCAAAATGGTGTGTTTTTAATTGAAAAAATATTTTATTCTGTTTGGTTAACTTTGTGTAAATGTAATTCGAGTGGCTATGGAACATAAAAGTGGCATAATTTATTACATTGAAGTTAAAGATGCGATACTACATACCTTTAAATTGCAGAGTAAACAGAATAAGCAAAAAACTGAACCATAAATCTGTTTCATGCTATGTCGATTCAATAGTTCAAAATATTGGCATAACTCTGTGGTGGTCTGTATCTATGCAATTACGATCTGTTGTTGACAAATATAGATCACCTGGAGTTACCTATTTTTGCATTTCATAAAATTATTGCTAGCTTTAATGTACATAGTTTTGCATCAACTGTTTGCTTTGTAGGAAGGACTGTAACAATATTACAGAAAAGAAAACCATGATTTTATTATTTATATGACTTGTGCCTTTTCATAGCATTAAGTTTATGATAAACTTTAATTATCACTATAATTATTACATTATTGCACCATATTGATAGATACACGGAAATGTAAGTATTATCCAGACATAAATTCAGACTGTAACAATTGCATTTTGAATGTAAATTGGCATAATAGCACCATTACAGATGTGAGCAAACTGTTGCACAATCTGGGACTTTCTTGGGCCAAGTATTTCACAATGTGGCAGATCATCATAAAATCCATGGCAATCTTGAAGTAACACTTTTTTGAACTCCTGGAAATCATTCCACTACCTCTTCCTTTGTACAGTGGTAAAATTTATGCTGTAAGAAAGTCAACTGCCTTTGATCTATACAGCATTTCAATATAATTACCATACAAGTGTAGTTTGGTGAGAGTCTTTCCTCCATCATCAGGTTTCTAGGTGATACCTCTGATTCTGATGGTTGGATCTAAAGCTTTCGACCAGGCCGGATCGAATCATATTTCAACAATTTTGTATAGTTATTGAAAAAATGTTCTGGAGATATTTTAGTTAATATAGCATAGGTTTCAAGCATGCTTGTTTTGTTACAGTTGTGTAGTTGCTTGGTAGCTAAATGTCTCTGTTTTTTCCATTTCCTCTCAATTGAGGCATGTACCAAATCATACTCCATTTGAGTGTGTCCTTTGATAAGTAGTATTGATTGATCTGAACAGCATTCTTAATGGAAAAATGAAGAAGTGCATGTACCAATCGAAGCATTTCAGTTCTGGTATTATAATAGAAAGTTTTGGTTCTATGCAGTTATCTTCCCAGTCATTTATAAAACAAGAAGCAAAACATGTCACAAGTTTACCTTCACTTTCAGTCCACCAATAACAAGTGCAGTGATGTTGGTCAGCTTGTACACTGTGAAATTATGTGCCACAAATTTATTCTCATATTACAGTCCAAATCAATGTTTATATTTTGCTCTTTTGTAATCAAGTGTTTTTTCATCACCGGCATGACTCTGCTGAAAGTTTTATTACCATTCCCTCTACACATTTTTTTTATGTATTTTCTAAAAAATTGTAGTTTGGATAGAAACCCTGTTCCTAAGTACATCTTCTTAGTGTCACGTCTGCAGTAGTAGGAGGGTATTTTTTGGGATGCTGTCAAAGTAATTATTTCAGATAGGGCTTTGCCTTCTAAAATGTTCATGTTGTTGCTTTTTTTTTTTTGTCATTTTCTGTGTGTCTCTTCTCTTCTTAACAAATTGATGTTGTGTTCTCATGCATTCCCATATCATTAATCCAATTTTAACATATCCATTATTTCAATCTGAAAATATTAATAAACATTCCCTTACAATCTGGAACATTTTTTAAGAATTGTTTAGTTTCAAATAATAAATTAATGTGGTCTGTCTTCTTGATGTTACTCCTTCATCCCCTTTTTTTACAGTTGGTCTTGTCATTACAAGGTTACATTAAAAAAACCTTCGACTGAATTAATTCATATACTGTTTTCCAGTGTTCCCTACCTGAGGCCGGGATAGAAGGGTGCTGGGTCTTTAATAGAACAAAGGGAATATTCATGAAATGCTATTAAGTGTGTATATTTTCTGCCATAAATGTTACTGTGGCCATAAACTGCAGGGAGTGAGGGAAATGTCATCTTTGTGAAAGGGTGAAACTTACTTAATGATGGGCTCTGCACTTTGTCTGTCTCTTCCACATTAGACAGCTGCTCTCTGCTTCGTCCTTCCCTGCCCATACACCTTCACGCTGACTGTTTTCAGTCACTTTTATCTTTTGAATGTTTCTGGTCACGTTGTTCAAACTACTGTTCGAGTAACTTACTCTTAAACAACTGTTTTAATTTAGTTCATTGATGACTACACTATGGAGTAACTATATAT
>PNEQ01003327.1:45870-71994 GCA_003012365.1 Medauroidea extradentata
TAGTACATAACACAACACAGCAGATGTTTTCACTGGCTTGTTGTCGCCAGGTTGCCTGCCTACCCCTGTTACTTTGGTGCACCATTGCAGGTATAAGGATGCATTTCCGGACATGGGTTCCTTAATCAAATATGTTCCAAACATGCACATCTACCATCCCTATCAATTTGTAACACTTATTCTTGGCCACCCTGTATAGAGCAGTAATCGAAAAAAAACATTTCAGGCCTTTTCACTTTCTAAAGGATCGAATTTCAAAAAATGTAGAGATGTCGTCTTAGACACTTGTACACTCTGTTTCACATCACTTCAGTAAAATATGACAGTTACTCATGGGTAATAACTATTGTCATTTTGTGATATGTGGCACAATGCAAAACAACATTAGAGGTGCAAATGGTGAAATGACCATCTCAGGTATATATTTAAACTAAAAACGTTTTGAATTGTGACATATTACAAAATATTAAAAATTACTGCCTATAACTAGCTGTAAATATTTACTGGAGTTATAAGAAACCCAGCATATAAGTATCCCATTGACATAAATATCGTGTCGATAGTCGATTGGTTTCGATCTATTCAGACGATTAATAAAAAAAAACATATTTTGCAATGTTTCACTCCTTAGGTCGAATTTCGAAAAATTCCAAAATCACTTTTTGGGTATTTACGTAACCATAATTTCGCAACAATAAACAAATATATATTCCGAGGAACTCAATAAACATATATAATTAACCGAAAGCATATCTCAGGTCTTTTTCACCCCCTTAAAACGCGAAATTCGGAAAATTCTGAAATGGCCTGAAACTCATTTTTATAAGTGTGCATTGAAGTGAAAATCACGAAAAAAAAATCACGCCTGGTTTGATCTATATCGACGATTCGTCGAAATCACATTTCACCCATTTTCATCGGCTTAGAGGTCGAAATTCGAATCATACCTTCTTAGTGCTCGCCGTCAACCTGAAGGGAACCGACACAAAAAGTGTCATGTTTCTAGTTCCAGCGGTTTGGGCTGTGGGTTGATGAGTGAGTGAGTGGGGCACTTCTTTTATATAGGCCTATATCAGATGGATTACATACAGCTAAAACATTTACAAATCCGTATTACATTTTACAATTAATTACACATTCGCATTGTTACCTGTACGGAAAAGTAGAGGAACCAATCAAATTAAAATATTTCAATTCTGGCAGACTTCTAAGGTGTTTTAGTTTTTTATTTTTACTAACTATTTAAAATAAATGTTTAATAAAATCCAATAGATTGTAAATAAATGAAATCCCACCCCATATTCTCCCATTTTTGGAATAACTGTAGTTTATTTTATTTATTTTTCGTTTTTCTACATGCGTTTCAATAGCTTTACGACCTGAGTAAAGGCGCACAGAGAAAATACGAAAAGATTCAGACATGGTCTGTATCAAGAAACTGTCCCAGTATTTAGCTTAAGAGATTTCCATATACCCTGGGAAAGTAAACTCAGGCTGGATGGAGTCTAGAATCAAACCCGGGTTCTCCCGGATCCAAGGTGAGCGTTTAACAACTACTCCAACTCTCTCGGTTCAACATCAAGGCTTTGAAGAAATGCCAACAGACTCTAATCTACGTATATTGCTACCAGCAATCATTGTTATCTCGCCACCTGCCAATATAGATAAAAATCACGCGTAGCCTCACATACCTCGGCCTTGACACACGTATCAAGAAGGGGTAAACCAAAATAACATAAACAGTATTGCGGGCTTTCTTCTCCTGATTTAATTTTTTCTGAGTCCTAAATTTTATCAGAATATATTTTACATAATTTTAAAAGTTAAATTAAACCAAAAAAAAAAAATAAAAATATTCCAAAGTTTTCAGACGTTTTACTGTTATATTACGTTTAAAGTGACATAAAACAACTACTACAGTAGGCAGTTATGTTGGCCTCTGAGCTCCCTAGTGCTGTAATCAGGATGGGAGAGCGAAGATAAACTGATATCCTAATATCCGGGGCCACCTGCCAGGTTGATACTAGCAGGGCGGAAAACATTCGGCGCGTTCCGTCATACACTACATAAGTGTAACATATTTGTGAGTTGCAGCAGTAGTGCTCGGGAGTACGTATATACCTTACAGAATATGCGAAAACTATTATAAGTTGCTACGTTTTGCTTCAGTCAGTAAACATACGCAAGGTTTCGAAGAGAAACTACTCAGTCAACCAAAATTAACGGAAATGTTGTATTAAGGCAAACCGGAAAATAAAATATATTTATCCTACCACAGAATAGTAGTCAGAGAATATAAATCACACTAATTGGCAATTTCACTACGCCTACAGTATCTGCTTCGACACACTTCATCAAGATATTTCTTTAATTCTACGTCAAAGGGCATTGTAAAAATATGTACAATGTGTGTGTTCGTAATAATACTTGGCTATGGAAAATGCCTGCAGCACGCAATACCACACATAAAGGTACAAGTAAAAAAAAAAAAAATAGAAATAAGCTTTTTAATTTAAAAAAATTTAAAATTGTGAACAAAAAAAAGTTTTACAGGTATATTCTAGGTTCAGAATAATCCGTCTCTTGGAAATTCGTCATTATATACGCGTACGTAGATAGAGAAGCATAAAATAAATTATCTTTTCAAAGTACTATATACATACAAATTGGAAAAATATACATAAATATCTATATTTATATTCGGCCCTAGAACTTGGCTATCTACCTACGCATATATTATAATGATGAGTTACCAAGAGAGTGGTTCTGAACCTACAATATACCTACCATATACCGGTACGTATATAACAAATGTATCTCAAAATTATTTTTTACTTTTTAGTTCACAATTTTTAAAAACAAACTTATTTTTTACTTTAATTTTTTTCTCCTTTTAGTCTCGTATCTCTGGAACTTATTTATTGGTTTGTCGGACTACTTTATACAAGTCATACCAATATAAGGGGCCGCGGTGGCCGAGTGGTAGCCGACCCCCCGTGGCTCAGTTGGTTGAGCGGCCGGCTTTGATGCAGGGTGTTCTGGGTTCGATTCCCAGGTCTGGCTGGGTGTACATTTGTGTTTGTCCATTTGGGTCTCAAGAATTGTCACTATACAAATTGTCTCACGAAAAGTTCTGGGGTCACTCAAATTAAGTCACATTAAAGGGGGGAGTGTTTGGTGCAGTGATGATGCGGAAGCTTCCGCATCGCCACTGCATCAAACATTTTATAAAAAAAAGTGGTGAGACCTCTAGCCTCTCCTACCAAGGCGATCCGGGCTCGATTCCCAGCGGGGTCGGTCTCCGGATTTTCACATGTGGGAATCGTGCCGGACGATGCCGCTGATCGGCGGTTTTTCTCGGGGTCTCCCGTTTCCCCTGCCCCTCCACTCCGGTGCTGTTCCAAACTCATCTCATGTCACCCCCCACCAGCGCTGAAGACCTCGTTGTTAAGTGCTGATCAAAATCTCTTCATTCATTCATTCATTCATTCATTCAGTCAGTCATTGCAATTCAAACAAGAGAAAACATCATTTTTCGTTTTAGTTCACGTAATTTTAATAATATAATGATATACATGTAATGTAACCCATACTATTGTATTGTCACCGAACTTATAAGTATGCCAAATTTAAGCTCAATCAGATACCAACAAATTGTTGAAAAAATGTTTGCAAATTTTGAAACGGTCAACTTACTTACATACGAACATTGCAAGTTACATAAAAGCTTGCTAGTAATGAAAACACATAGTTTAATCTAACTTACTTGACACAATTTAATTAGATTTATTTTGTCGACTATACCATAACGCAGAAGTGAACACATAAAAATTTTTTAATGCAGTGTATTAATTGCGAATGAAAAATACTGTTCTTTTTTTCGAAAAATTAATAATAAACTCAACAAATTTGAAAAAAAAAAAAAAAAAAAAAATTTAACCGTGGCAACGTATTATTTCAAACTCTATAAGAACTAATCATATTTTTTCTTTCACGTTAACGGCGTGTTTTTAACATAACATTGTAAAACGAACTTCAAAACTCAAAATTATTTACAATATTATAGCTTTACTGTTTTTCAAATTTTGTTGTTATAGAATTTTATAACACAATTTTTGGCCAAATATAAAAAAAATTTAATACTTGCAAATATATTGAACTCTTGCTACAATGTTTAAATCCGGGTTTTTAATGATCTACAACTCTGCGAAAAGAATAGCTAACAAAACGTATGTGATGAATTTTTAATGAATCTTACTTTATAAGGTGAAGTAGGGTCAAGAATATATTCACTGAATACAAAACAAGAATTTAGAACCGTCTACGCTATCATCATTATACTTGAAGTTATTACAAACTTTATATAAGTCACTACATATAATTAAAAAAAGAATGGGTTCTCCCACTGAAAGGTTTTTGCTTAGCATTGAATTTGGTAGCACGCACAAATAAATTGATAAATAAATAAATAAAAATAAAAGTTCTTTCTAAACAGGTTATGTCAGCTACTAACAAAGGATTTTCTTAATGTCAGTATAGATGTAGGAGAATTTATTGTTAGGCTTTATTTTTTAATTCAGTAATGGTGCAAAATATGTTAACTTTATTCGAACAATAAATTATACATTTCTCCTGAAAAACAGAACTCCAAAATTCTTTAACTACATAAGAAGCTGCGACGGTCGAGCGCTTGCGCTTGCCTTAGGCCTACACCTAGGCAATCGGAGTTCTAGCCTTGGTGATTGACGTCCGGATTTACGCATATAGGATAGTATCATATAATGTCGCAGTTCGGCGGGTATTCTGATTTTCCCCACCCTTGCATGCCGGCACTTCTCGATACTTATTTCATTCACCCTCATAGACACTGAATGTCTTTGATGAGACTATCCTTCGGTTCCGCAATAAACTAAGTAACAGTTTATTAAATACTTTATATTGAAATTTCCAGTATCTGTTTTTTCCTGGAGTGGTTAGTGGCTAAGAAGGTAATTCTTTGCAGACTTGACGAATCCTGACTACATCACTTTCACTCACACCCGTGTACTTTGCTGCTATTGCTGGTTGCTCTCTTTAGAGGCTCAAGCATTTACTTGTTTCTTCACCACAACACTGAATAATGGTTTTTATAATTTCCCGCTCTCTGCTATGCGTCTCCTTTCCGCGCCTCTGCAGGCTACCACCTTCACCTTACATTTTCGGGTATACACTGAGGGTCGATATTTTCCTAACAGCTACTACACGGCTGTCGACTTGTGTCGCCACCTTATCTCCTCTTCTTCCCCTGTCCCGCTGTCCCCGCACCTCCGCGCTGTTAGAAGCCAAGATAACTGCCCACTATAGAACATTTTCCAGATATTTGAATGAACATTTTGAATGGTCTACAGTCAGTCAACGTGTTGTTTAATTTTTTTTTCTCTGAGCGATCATACTTATTCTTATTGGGATGAAGCTTCAGATTTTATTTTCATCGAATCAGAGTACCTAATTAATTTAATTATTATAAACTAGAACACAAAACTATACACGAACAGACCTACCGTCTAATAATTTTATAGGTACACGAGAAGCGAAAAAGTACTATTGTAGCTGGCAGAGGACAAGAAGAAAGTACTTTTTATGTCGGAGAGATGGCTGCAGGGAAATTAATAATTCGGCACGTTGGTGCTAGTGCTTGCAAAAGTCGTTTACTACTCAATTACTTATATGAAGTGAAACTACCGAAACATTATCATATAAAATTAAATGCTAGTTCTACTATCAAAACAGCCTATTTTTAACATCATTGAGACATTATTTATTTCTGGTATTTAAACATTTTTTTTCTTCAATTGACTTAGTAACAAGTCCCCTGTGTCTCAAAAACATTTTAAAAAACGAAAAAATTAGGAAAGTATAAAGGAAGATTCATAGCTCGACATTTTGGCTACAGTTTGCTGTAAAAGTTTAGTGTCTCAGCTTTAAAATTTGTGTATTCAATGTTAAGACTGATTTGAACACAAATTAACGTATTTAGCTGAAACAGAAAATTTTGAGATACTTGATGAGTTAACTGACAAACTAATACATCGCAAACCATACAGATTAAACGAAGACAGAGCTTTCAGTTATGTCAAATATGATACAAAAGTTAGAAGTCACTATGAGGCGACAGGTTTAGTCGTAGTAAAAAAACTATTGCACCTCAAGGTTTATAACGGTTCCTGTCCGTTGAACACCTGTCAAACCAGAAAACTAGCCCTATCATGCACTCACGACATAATCCAAAACTTAGTACGTATCTAGCCTCTATATATTCAGTAGTTTTTTTACGCGATGCCAGTCAATAAGTAGAGCAAATACAGATTGTCAGTTGGTGTTCACTGATTAGACAATTTTTAACACTGCGCCAAGCCAATGGGCTTACCAAGTATCGTGAGACTTTTACAACATTTTATGGATATTTTTAATAGGCGACTTCTGTTGGATTACAGTCGTATGTTACGCGGATGATAACAGTTTTGTAGAGGAAATCCTAAACCTGGAAAAAGTAACCCAAATAATAAGAGAATTTAAAGTCAAATTACGTAAGAAACTTCATGTTGTGAAACAATCATGAACTGTTTTAGAACACAAACATGCCCTATGGATTATACCTTCACCCATGATAAACACGTAAGTTCAATAAACTGAATTTAGAGTTCTTTTCGGACAAACCACAGAAAGCTGAGTTTCAGTAGTTGAAAAATGTTACTTTAGCCACAGTTATTGACGACAAGGATACTATTGGGTATTTGATGCCTCAAAGACAGTAATTGGCCGTGCTATTTTTATAGCAGAATTAAAATGGTATCAGACATTTATAAATTACCGGTACGCCTCGAAAACAATAACTCAAAATGAGAAAATGGAGCGCCACTGAACGAGAATAAACCGTTAGAAATATTTCTGTATTAATTCTAACTGCATGTATACGCCGGGATTTCATATCGAAGCCGATCCCTTGAGAAATCTAAACAGCATGGCATAACATAACGCTCGCATTCAAAAGTTATCCAAGGCTCTAAATGAGAATAAATTTGAAACAAGTATTGTGAGGGAAAGAACAACATAAATGTAGAGATTCACATTCTTGCTTTCCAGCAGAGACTAAATTAATACCACTTAAAGCATTACAAAATACAATGCTAAGGCAGTAATACAAATAATGTACAATCTTTACAACTTCTCTCATCTTTATATTATAATTTTAGCAAAATATAAGTACTAAGCGAACAAATGTAACACCCCCTTCCAGATAATGATATCCCACAGAAAATTTCATTTGAAGCAATATCAAAATACTACGAGTAGATAGATAATTTATGTACTGGCGCAGGGAGATGGGGGATCGGAGCTCCGGAGCCGCGGCAGCTATCTTGGATGATATCACCACCGTCATCTTGGCTGATGTCATCCGTCTGCCATCATGATTACATCACTTCCGATTGCCATCTTGTTTCCAGTCGCCATATTTTATGACGTCGCTGGTGACATCTTCTCAGTAGGAGGGTGTTGAAGCCATATTTAAATTTTAAAAGCTGCGATTCAAACAACACACCTGACAACTCTTGCATGGTCTCCAGTGTGATAGGGACACAACGCTGAAAATTCTTGATGCAATGCCGAAAGACAAATTAATACAACAGGGGAAAATTACAACATGTCTCAATTTCTCTTGCATGGACTCCAGTGTGTTGTGAGTCAAATGCCAAACATTCTTGATAAACATAATTGAATGTCACATCATGTATGAAGATTGCAACATGCGTGACGAGAAAATTGTTCCTCGTTAGTGTGATAGAGACACAACGCCGAAAAGTCTTGAGGAAAACGGTGAAAAATAGTAAGAGGAAAATACAACACACCTGACACCTTCTGCTCGAACTACAGTGTGCTGCTACAAAATATATTAGGAAGAAATTAACACAGCACTTGAATTTCTTGAGGCAGTGCTAAAAAACATAGAAAGTATTACAAGAAAAAAAATGTAAAGGCTTCAAACACCCCAATTAAATCTTGCTCTTTGATTACATCCATATGGTACGGTGTGCAGACCATCTTCGCAGATTTGCTGCTTGTCGTTCATCAACATGAGTGCCAGTTTCTTTGTGCATTGCGTTGTTCACTTCAACTCTCATCACTTGCTGATTCTGTAATATACACTTTTAATCCTCGAAAGACGTTTTATTTTTGACGATACATTTCTGGATTCCTTTGGCCCCATTTAACCTCCTTGATGGAACACTTGTAGGTATATAGTTTGGCTCTCAGCCCAACAAACTCAACCATGTCATCTCCACCACACTCATCTTTAAACTTGCCAATCACCTTTTTGTTCGAAGGTGAATAGCAAGGATGAGTGGGTGGGTATCCGCTCGTGTCGAATTCAGACATGAATGCAGGGTCTGAGAGCAGATCTTGGTAGAAATCATCGGTTTCGATCTGGTACACAAAGGAATCCGTGTCCATGTATGCCAGCTCCAGCTAGCGGCATACCTCGGTTTCATCACATTGTAATGAAACCGGTACATCAATGTCTTCGAGAGATCGAGTACTGTAAAACCCGCATAAATTGGTTTATCAAACAGTATATTTTCGTGTTCCATTTCGAAGCATGCACTGCAGGCTGCCTGCGGTGCCTAGGGAGCTGCAGCACCACAATTAGCACCAAAATTAGCACAAGCACCACAATTAGCTCCACAATCAACTCAGCACTCTAGCATGGCTTACATGACAATAATTTTGTGAGTTTATTTAAGAAAAATGTTTGCACTTGAATTTCTTACAAGATTACTTTAAGCTTGAGGACTTGCAAGGCAAGCTTAAATTAAGTTTAGCATGCTCGAAACAAGTTAGAAATGTGTCAACTAGTCAACTTGCAGCAGACTTACAGCAGACTTGCGGGAAGTTTTTTGGCTTATTATTTCATGCTTGCTGCAAAGTTTCTGGTTTGCCTTGGCAAGCTTGCTACATGCTTCCAGCAAACGTTTTATGCTATATGGACAAAGAAGGTTTTTTTAAATAAAAAAATAAGGGGATGAAAATGAGTGAAATTATGTGTTTTCAATTAATCCTCAGAGATTGAGATATACAGACGATTTTTGATTCACAATGAAGATCACAAAGTTCCTAGTACCATATTTTTAGATTTTTTTAAAATTCGCAAATGAAGTGAATGAAAAGCCGTAAATTCAATTTTCAATTAATCCTCGTTAACTATTAAACCCATTGAGGTATTGGGGTTATTTTTGTTCGAAATGAAGTATATGCATATCTCTAAAACATTAGTATACGCATGTCTCTAAAACATTTTGTTTCGATACTTTTTTATTCAACTTCTAAGTGCATTGAAAAATGAAACGTGGTTTCAATTAAATAGGGGATATTAGGGGATCTGAACACAAGAGCGATGAGGGATGGTAGCCAAGGAATCGCAGCTGCCGTCGTCGATTACGTCATATTTCTCATTATTTCCCATTCTCCCTCAAAATTTCCATTTTTACCACTAAATAACTAAAAATTACCACGTTTTCATCTAAAACTTTCTCGTTTTTTGCCCTTAAAATCCCGAATTTCTTTAAATTATTTCGCCAATCCAAATAATTACTCAAAATACTTTTGCTCCACAAAGATGCTGTTTTTTCCTAGAAAATTATGGTTATTTAAAAAAATATATATGGGTTTCCTAGAAACATTTTTTTTTCTGTCCAGGAGTCGGGAGGCTGCGGACTAGGGAGTCCGTTTGCGAGCCAACCATCTTAGATTTCTATTTTCTCCTGCTCTGTTAATCCATTAGTCATCCTGCTCTATCATTCCACCTCCATTCTGTCATTTCGTATCTACTCTTTCATTCCGCCTACATTCAGTAAATTCATATTTACTTCGTATTCTGCACGTACATGATCATTCCACGTACGCTCCATCATTCCACGTACGCTACATCATTACACTACTATTACATCATTCTACTTCTGTAATATCATTCCACCTCTACTCTGCTTAAACTACCAATACTCTGTCTGTCTATAATATAAAATCAGCAATGTATTATATTTCGAAGTCTCCTTGCTTGTTATTTGGTGGTCAGTTCCTTTCCCATTGGCATTTAAATAAAAATTAATCAATAGCAGTTCTGTCGAAAAAAATGGTTTAAAAATAAACAGCAAATATATCATATCGACCAGCAATCACAAGCATCAAACTATGTAGTCATCAGCAATCTTCGCACGTGATAATGACGACTTAAGAGATAAACGCCTCCGAAACTCATCTGCGTCTAGTGGAAATATAAAAGATAAGCACGTGTGGCGAAGTGGTGTTATCACATGTGCGTATCTCTCGTTTCCTCGAATTTAAGCAGGACTGTTTTTTACGTTAACAATTATTTTCTTGTAATAGTTTTAAGTAAACAAGTAAAAATAGCACTGTTATGTACCAACAATGAATCAACCTTGTCACTTATCTCTAGATATTCCACCTACCACCTTCTACTGCATGATTGGCAGTCTGATAACAGCTTGTCTTGGAATTGCGACGTTGTGAAGCATTCTTTAGCTTATCAAAATTGGATATGTTATTCATTGATAGGCCAATAGAAAATATATATGTAGCCATGACACTCGGTAGGGTACTTTTGCTACGTACTGGTCACTGTACGGATATGGGAACAGAAGACGTGAAATACAGTTGTGAGACTACAGAAGGTGAGAATAAACTGTCGTAGTCTAGCACACAAGATTCCGTATTATTTACATATTTAACATTTGAAACAAATGAATATCATAGTGAAAAATATGCCCAGTGTAGTGTAGTGTAAAGAAAATAAATAGGGATACTTACATTATGGTCATTATTAATGCATTCTTTATGACGTGTTCGTTGAAAACCAGTTTCCGTAGTTCTGAGTTCAGGGTATTTTACAAAAACAAACCTGACGACTTGCTTTACCGTCACTGACTAATTTAAAAATTTCGATATCGCAGCACGCCCCGTATGTATTAAACGCAAAACATATTTAAGTTTTACTTATTTTCAGTGATTTTAGTAACGTAGGTTCGTATGTTCGAAACTATGTCAATGTGCAAGTATGGTGAACATTATTTTCTTAACAGTCCTCCAGGAACTGTTGTAATCGTTTATTTTAGCTGTGTACCTTTCGTGTATTTGTTTTATTTTATTGTAAGTTATTAGTAGTTTGTATTATATACTTCCTTCTGGTGCAGTTTATGGGAAATGGCTCTTCTTAGCACCCTTGTTTCGCAATATGTAAATTTTTTTAATCGTGATCTTGTGTTTTGATTGGTTTTCGTAATCGCTTTCCAGATAGCGCTGATTATTCACGTTTTCCGTACGTCGGTTAATTCGCATGTCTTTGCAGTACTAGAGTTTACAGTCAGGAGCTCAACCCAACATCTTACTTTCAAAGTCCATTGCTAGAGCAAAATACATTATTTATTTATTCTCTGTGCCTTTTGCAAGACATATACATAGTACTTGTTGGACCAAAGGTATAGAACAAATCATGAAATACGTACATACGTCAATTACGTCACACACGAGCAACGATAAATAACATGCGAGACAAATTAAGACCAAAACTAGTTGTGTAGAAAGCAAAAATAATCAAAAATGTAAAGAAATTATAAAACAACGTAAAGGAATAATACCGTAAGCGGGGCTGACTTTGGACAAGTGAAGTGACTTAGGGATACTTTTAAAGTATTTTTATTTTCCACGAATTTCAACTGTTAATAAATATTAATTAAATGATATGTGGATATTTATTTTTCGGAATTTTTCGCAAGTAAATTTCACTTTTCAAATCTACCGTGTATGTGAAAAGTAATTTTTCTAACGTCCAAAGTCACCCTCGTTTACTGTCTATACATCTAACCTATTAATCAAATATTAATATAAACCTCAAGTTATTTCTGTTCTCTATTTTATTCTAGTGAATTGAATGAACGTGAAACGGTGTTGTGTATTTGCTAACGGAATCATTCCTATATGAACATCAAGGTCGAGGTAGTATTTACTATACGCTCGGGTCTAGTCTCTTTATTGTTGCACATTTTTTCTAACTTTAAATTTAAGTCATTCGGTTCCAAGTCTGCCACAACTGCATTATCATGGAATCCCTTGGACAGTAATTAAAGCAAGATGTATGCCATGGATTCATTGTTATTACGTCTGTACGTTTATGTCTTTAAATTGGTTTTACGTAAGTCATTAGGTTCTTTTGTCTTCGTACAGTCACTTCGCTTTGTTATCTAGGTAGGATCTGCGTTATTTCACCTGTTTTGTAGGACTGGTAATATTTCTACCTAGTGCAAGACTGTCCTTATTTCCCCATCCTACGGAATTGTGAATATTATTTTTAATAATGTTGTAATGTACACGGAAAAGTACACTTAAAATTCTTACAGGATTTAACACATGTATGAATTTAAATATTTTCACTCATTTAGGTATATGAATGTTTTTACTCTGGTAGAATTTTCAACTCGTGTAGGGCATATATTTTTAACCTTGTGCATAACCCTTTTTCTTTTATAGACACTAGAAAATGTCACTCTTTAAAAATAAAATATCTTAATAGTTATAGAGGTGACCTAAGTGGGCTTTACGTCTCTTTGACAACGAGGTCAATAGAGGCAGTGATACACAACTTGATGCAATGACAGGAACTGGGAGAGAAATTGACAATTGACACCATGCCAGCATTCGCCTGGAGCGATTTAGAGAATACATGGAAAGGCGAAATCAGGAAGGCTGGAGCCGGGGAACGAACCCAGGGCCTTTCGAATGCGAGTCCAACGTGTTACCGTTGCGCCACCTTGTTCGGGATCGTTATTGAGAATTTCGACGAATAGCGTAGCATTTTTTGTAATGTTTTCATTTAAAAAGAAACGTAATTACACAACTATACCGTCAAATTCATCACTGTGTTATAATTGCATGAACATATTTTTTATTGTAAGCATACATTTGATTATCTTCAACCTTCAACTAGGGTCACGCAATAGTGTAGTGGTCAGACCACTAGCCCCCAACCATGGCAACCCGGGCACAATTCCCGGCGGGGTTGGTTCCAGTTTTTTCACAAGTAGGAAAATTGGCGGAAGTTGCCGTAAGCCGGGTTGCCTACTCGGTGCACTCTGTCGCTGTTTAATTGGTGGGCCCCGTTTGTGACATCTCTTAGGGAACAGTGGACAGCCGTGGGTTACTAGATGGACAGACTGCCTCTCAAGGTGTGATGCTCTGCCTCTGCCCTCAGGTTTACTTACTATCAATATTATTAAACTTTAATAATCGTAAATATGTGTCTTACGCCACACCAACACACACACACCAACACACTCACACACCTACACACACACACACACACACATATATGGAACACGAGTTATACATTTGAAATATACTTCCCAGTGATTAAACTTAAAATGCTTTTACCCTACAAGTAGTTTTTTTGTTTATATGATCATTTAAATACTTTTCGTATGTATTACCTTTAAATCTGGTTTCTTGGGTTTCAAATTTGTTTTCGTGTGCTACTTGTAAACGTTTTCTATTATGTTTAGGTGTTAAAATATTGTAACATGTTTAAATTTACTGAAATTATATTTACAATGTGATTCAGGTTTGAAATCTTGTAAGTAGAGGCTTTACATACCGGTACATGACAAATTGATATCTTTTCTTGTATATATAGCTTGTAAAGAACTTTCCTTTCCAAACCTCTGAAATATTTTCGTCGGTTTTGGTTAAAATATTTTTACTTGTTCCAAGGTTTTATTCAATTATGTTAAGACTTTTAGCAAAAAAATTTTTTTTTAAATGGGTTTTTTGTATTTTTTTATTTTAAATACTCGTTTTATATCTCGTGCTATACTTACGATAGTAGTTTAGGTTTTGAACTCAAAATACTTACTGGAGTAAAATTTTTTAAATGTTCTTTGTTCTGATATAGATTATGAAAATATATTCTTCTACATAACATCCGAAATATGTATCATTTCGTCATAATTCTGAATTTTCTTATTAGCGTTTGCCTTAAAGATATATTTTTCACTTCTAACAGAAATTTTCGAAATGAATTCTTAAAATGTATTGTTATTTGAGTAGGAAGTTGGTCACGTTCTTCCACCACATGCAACACTTGGTAATATTTCCACCTCACATACGACTTTTAATCACGCTTCACCAACATTAGGGCTTTTAAATAAACATTTGATTCGCTTGAGTTAAAATCTGAAATTTGCTATCCTTTTTGTAAAAAGTATAGTATTATTTCAGTTAATTACCATTTATCCATCAAGTATATTATTTTTAATGAAAATATAAAACTATTTTAAAATATTTTCACTTAGCATAGGAATTCGAATATGTAAGATGTTTAGTAATATATATATTTTTTAATTTTTTACTTGTCCATGGTTTCTGTAATATTTTTCACTCCTTTTAAACGTCAAGTATGTTTGTGTGTATATAATATATATATATATATATATATATATATATATATATATATATATATATATATATATATATATATATATATATATATATATATAGTCGCTCTCTTTGCATCACCGAACATGTGGAGGGCTCTAAATTTCATACTACTTTTGTTAGGGATTGTGTGATTTTTATTCTCGCCAGTACTTAAAAATATATATTCTTTTAAATTATGAACACGTTTTTGGAAGTGTATTATTTTTTTCGTTTGTTTTAGGGCACCGAAATATTTTTACGTGTGTGCTTGGCTAATGTTTCGACTAATATATTCCTAATGTAGTATTTAGGATATTTTAAACTTCGTAGCTCAGAAAATTTCTTATTTTCTTATTTTCGTACTCTGGTTATGCAAAACTTTCAGCTTTCTACAGTTGTTTCACGTTGATGTGATAACTTTTGTAGTCTTTATTCTTACGAATAACATTAATTTTACTTCGTGCTCTATTTCTAAGTGATGTTAAAGTATGCATTTAGTTTTATGCTTATACTGCTGTATTTAGTAAGTGGCGGATTGTGAGTTAAGTTAAAGAAACAAAAGAAGCAGGGTTTTGTAAGTTCTTACGCCACCGCGAGTATTTGTAACATTGATATAATTGAATGTATTTATTTAAGTTTATTTTACCTCTTCAAGCTACTTATGTACGCCTCACACTATGTCGCATTATGTTATTTTGTTGTACCCTTGGATCTCCCCAATTGGCATGTCATATTCTGGGGCAATTTGTATAGAAGAAATGGTTAGTTCCATCGTGTACGTAATAACTCGATAACTAACGTTGTCACATCATCATTGCAGCAGTATTTTCTTTCATTAACGAAAAAAAAAACTATATGTAGTAGCGGTTTTAACCGCTATTTTTATGAAATATGATTCTGATTTAGTGAAGAACAATAAGCAACGTAGACATAAATGGTGGGCTAGGTTCAGGCTGTAGAAAAAAATTAAACGTTATGGTAGACTAGCAGTGCTTCAGAATGAATTAAGCTTAGTTAGTCACGTGATTTTGTGATCTCTAATAATGCTTTAAAATTCCTACTAAAAGGCTGAAACAGCATTAGCCACGGCTGTGACAGCATCAGTTGACATGTTTATTATGGTATGTAGGAATTTATACATAATATAGGTAGAAGTTGGTTTTCCATCTTAACTTACTCATCCTCTACTACCAACCTTTATACGCTATTTTTAACATATAAGTCGCGAAATGTTATGTGGTTACCAACACAAATCAGCTGCCATTTGGCAAAGAGTTCTGTGTCTAAAGCCAAGAAAAATGCTAACAGAAAAATATGACACGTTCTAATACGTTTCTGTTTAGACTTTTGGGTACAGAAACTACCATACCCATAGACATACACATGGGACGGTGTTGGAACGTGGATCACACGGGAACAGAAACGCAAATAGAACATTGACATGGAATCGTGCATCGTGTGATGCTGACTTTAATAAGCTTATCCTCTACGATTGTTTCCGACTATTTGCATTAGCTTAGTATTTTTGCTTTCCTACTCATGCAATTTACCTAAAATTAATAAAATCCTAATTCTGTGCAATTCTGAGAGCGGGGAAGCTGTGTTAGACCCAGTGGCGGATTTAGAAACATATTTTGGGGGGAGCGGGGCTAATGTGACTTAGTGTATTGTAAAAATAACAGCCATCTCAAAAGTGTGGTTGTTTAGTGTTACCCACCTTAAATACGCCCCTGATTATGGTACACAAAGGGGGAAGAGAAGCTTGCAGGTCTGGTAGTGCTATCGACTGTTTCACAAACATCAGCTACCCCAGGCTTAGTTGTGTGCAAGACACTAGAGGGCAAAGAACGATTGAAGCAGTACGGGAAGGTTATCAAGAACAGTGAACGTGTATTTATACAGTCTGCAACAGTGTTGTGATGAAGAAGGTAAAAACGGTTGGTTTTTAGATTTGCTTTGAAGGGAAACTGCAGAATTGGTATCCTAAAATAAAGCACGTATTCTCTATTATGTGCCCCTTCATTAGAAAAAAAATATATTTTAACATAATCAAAACGAGGATCTATTACAGGAAGTTTAAAGGACTTTGTAATGCAATTTAGTGCAGATTGAACATATAAATTATCCTCACGATATCGGCCATTCATGTTCAACTAAAACATCTATTAAAGTAGTGCCTGTTATATTTTCAGGGTAAATAATGTCGTTTGCGTCGAACACAAGCATATATACACATTGCCACCAAGATACCAGTATAATATGAACACTATAGGCTCTTTCCAAACGCTGTTTTTTGGCCACTAAGCTATACATAATAATCTGTGTTACTGTTCATACTTAATAAACAATAATTTTCTACAGAAACTTATGTGACTGGACGATATTTTTATATTTCTACATGATTTTTTATATTACTGTTGCCATTGCCTTACTCACCTCCAAATTAATTATGAGTCAGTCTGACACTGAACATTTGTAAACTCGTCAGGGCACTGAACATGTAGAGTTAATGAAAAATCACTGTAAATTTTTAATTAGACGGCCGCAAGAAAACGACCTCGATGTATCTAACCTGAATTTTGCGACCCACTCGCAGTTGTCTTGACTCCCGAGTGATATAAATAACCTTTCAATGTTGATAAATTGTGTTGATTATAATTTGTGAGATAACTTTATAGGGAATGCTCTGTGTATGTGGTACCAAATTAGTTTTCCATATAAAATAAAGTAAATATATTTTAATGTTTGAATTTGTGAAATATTTTGTTTGAAATATGTTACTTTTGTCTTCATTCGATAAACTTTCAGAAAGAAACCAGTTTATTTTATAATGTTCTGTCGCTGCATTTTAACACCGGAACTATCCCTCCGCAAATGTTGTTTCCCTTGACTTAGTTTAAAATTTTGCTTGAAAATGAATTTTAAGCTATGTAATAATCTGTATTTTAATATCATGTATATGAGGCAAAGTTAATTAAAGCATATTCGTGAATTTAGTTTAATTTGCAGGTGTTGACATACACATACACATGATCACTTAAGTATAAATATCTTTACATTATAAAATAACTTAGAAAGGATTTTTCTTCGCAATAAAAAATATTTCAAAATAATTATTAATTGAGTTAGCTTCTTCAAAGTACTTGGTCAAACGATAATAAGCCTAATACTTGTGTTATTAATGATGCTGTAGTAAATTTTAAAATGTTTGTTTAAGATTTCATGTTACCATAGACACCTAAGCTTTATATTAGAATACATTTTTCTCAGCAAAAACATTTTATACATTTTCATAACTATCTGAATTAGTTTATTTAAATTTAATTTATAATTTGCTAAGATCGTCAGTCTATCTTGACTTACTTTGATGAAGCAAAAACTATACAATAATATATTATTCCTTTGTGGCAGTTTTCTATTTCACAGGAAGACGTAAATTAATATATTCAGTACTTATTATTCTGCTTACAAATGAATATTTTTTTTGCATGTGACTATAGTAAAATTCATAACATTGGGAAATTTATTTACGTAATCTTTTTATCTATCTAACTTATTATTTTCACGGTGTTTTATCAGCGGTCTTTCAAGAAATGACAACCAATGATGCATTTTGCATTACAATCAGTGTCCTGAGTTAACATTCCATTTATGGATAGAATTACTAATCTTAATTTTATAGAATAATTTACAAGATCTATAAAATACACGATAAAAATTTTCCAAAAATATATTTATGCCATAAACAGTAACAAAACTTACTCACGAGTTTGAATTCATATGTGAGTGAACTTTCGGCCATGTTTTCAACCTACATTTCCCACAATTATAGATTTGACACTCTGGCACATCTAGAAGGAAGACACACACGTCAGTTGTTACACGTTAGAATTTTCCTTTACAAAGAAATTAATATTTCTGTATTATCACAACTAAACATAAATAAGTTCATGTTTGCTCCGATAATAAATTAAATTATAAAACTTTTAAATACGAAAAATACTTTAGCTACACTGAACAGAGTAAACCTTAGATAAACGACAATATCGAAAACATAAGTAATCCAAATAACACCTGAACAGCTAAAATAATAAATAAATAAATAATGCGGCAAATCGTCACAGTTTGCCTACAAGCTGTTAAGACAATGAGATATTTTACAATTTCTTGAAATAGTATGATACGTCCAACCCAACACACAAAAATAAATTATACATGTATACTGCTGACTGCTACAGTGTAGCTGCCAACGAAGCATATACACTTTTGCTTGTTTAATTCTCCTTGCTGTCTACACGTGCGCAATGAAATAAGTCCAACACGCTAGGAAATTCTGGTATATTTGCCGCAAAAACTGGCACTTCTGGTACACGCGTATGCTGTGATGCCTATAAATTGGTACGGATAGGGATAGCATCGTTGCCAGTGCGATTCTGTCGTGTAAGCGCAGTAACACCAGAGTCACTAGTCTTCTTGTACGTTTGACACACGCAAATGCAGCTATGGTCACAGTCACCCTCGCCTTTCTTCAAGCAGGCATTCCAGCGCACCCTCTCGCCCTTGCCAAACACTCTCTCATCCGCTCTCAGCCTTGCAACACTAAATAGTGTCTAAGTCACACGTACAAATGTTTTATTCAGCCAGGCCACCGCCATCTTCACACTTACACTTTGTTTGTACATTATTTTATATATTATTTAATTAATTTATTATTCACACATGGAAGCACTGTTGCTTGATACCTTGCATTATTGTGTGTAGTCTACTGCACATTGCTATAAGATGCCGAGCAGATATGTTTTTTTTTTCATGAATAACTTAACTATTAAGAAAAGCATGGTCGAGCCTGATTTGCCGCCCCTTAGACATGCCGCACGGGATAGATGCCCTCTCCCCTTGCCCCGCCCCCTTCGACACTGGTTCCGGCACTGCATGTGCATTTCTATCTGCCGTCAACAGAGAAAACGTCTGGTGTGTGGTTTTGCTCCCAAATGTATTTGCTGTTACTCGATCCCGAATCCCGAACGTTTTCACGTCCGCGCGTATTCAGCCGGGCCGTTCTATTGTCGCGCAGGTACGTACCTGTTCGTGACGAGTTGCAGTCTTGGTAGTACTAGAGGACTGGCACGCACAGACGTGTGCTGGTTACAATAATAGCATTCGTACACGTGTATCATACTCTTTAGCTCGTGTTACATTCCTAGTCTCCTCAATTAACGAAACCTATATCCATAACATCCTCTGCGATACAAGGGAGTTAGAAATGAATTAAACCAAAGCTTGTTTGCAGAATGCTATGTATCTGAAATGAAATTACGTATTATGTTATTGTTCTGCACAAACTAAAATCCGGCAACGAAATATAATATCGCGGATCCCAATAATTACTAACGACATAATGTTACCGGCTTTTCAGGACAGAGATGCTACATTCCCGCCAGATACGTGATCGTAGCCATCTTGACTCTGGGTATTTTCGTGAACCTTCTCTTGATTGCGTCTCTGCCCATCACCATTACTGCCATGGTGAGAAGGAACACGAGCAGTGCTACCAACGACGTAGATGATGACACCTGCCCTGGCGCACAGCTCCAGAATGATTTAACGAACGGCAGCACCTCGGTAGTGGTAAGCTCTTCATAAAGTCAATCACTAGAGACTCCGGCAATGTAGATATGCCACTCGACACGCAGTATTGCTACCTGACTAAAAATATTGGTCAAAATAAGATGGAGAAGTGAGGAAATATATTTTGGTCTTTATTGCTTAAAGTACAATATCAAGCTAGTTTGAAATATCGGTGAAATTCAAAGTCAAGGAAACGCTAAGCAACGATTACGGAGCTAAGTTTTGAAAATTATAGGAAACAGATTTGTACAGCTTTTCCAGCTAAATTAATCTTATTGAAACACGTCTGTAATGACTTCTTTAATTTGAGCCTTATACAATGCACAATTTGTTATTTTAATAAATTCGTATACAAAATCCTACTAGTAACTAGCTGTGAATCTTGTAGACGGGGGAATTCGACTGGGACGAAGTGACACAGAACACCATCCTGACAGCATCTTCCTACGGTGGTCTTGCCTCAACCTTGATCGGCGGCCGACTAGTGGAGATGTGGAACGGAAAATTCATGTTCGTCCTATGTTACACCGTGTCAGCTGTTGTACACATGCTGCTGCCCATCACTGCCGAGTGGAGCGCCACTGCTGTCATCGTCCTACAAGCAATCTGTGGTTTTTTGAGCGTACGTATATCACTTATTATGATAAGTATATAGAAGTGCTTTTCATGACTGCTGCAAACACCCTTTATAAGGTTAAGCAAATACGAACGTAAATCAATGAGATCTTTCACTGAAGTACATATAACTTTGAATTAATTAAAATATGTGTAAGGTACTGTAAAGGTGTTATAATACGAACGTAGATGGCTTAAGAAAACTCTTACTTAAGAAAAGGAAAATATGTTTCTTGTCTGTTTGCCTACGATTATCCCCTAAATACCGCAAAGTTAGTTTACACAGTTTAAATAATAAGGTGAGAAATAAGAAGTAACACAACAAGAACTGAATATACCTGCCTCATGTTATTTCGTACTGGTGGTAATATAATAATGCAAAATATTCACATTTACAATCAAATGATACTTACCTATTAAGGTGACTATAGAAAACGAACATGCAAATGATAAAAAGAATCACTGGAACGACGCACGGGCTAACAGCTTTAGCAGTAACAATATACGCGCACTAAATATTGGTAATTTCTGACATTGTTATGGTTCTAATGCGACTCAATTCTATAATCTGTTCCAAAACAACCACTATTTCAATATAAATAATTTCCAGTCATTAGTATTATGGTTGAATGAAATTTTATTTTAAAATTTATTTGAAATTTAACGAATACCACTGCAGAATCTGTGTGATTAATTTATGTGCTTTTTCGGCTGACATTTCTAGTCACATCAAATGTGTTAAAGTAGTGCTAGTTTGGACGGTTAAGTCATATTATGTATGATCACTTGTCGATAGACAGTATGGTTATAACGTTTTATACATTGACGGAACTGTTCGAAATTTATGAAAATGCTTTTTTAGCCTATTCTACGAACCAGGGATTTGAATCCAGAACACCAAGCCAACTTCAAAATAAATAGTGCTGGAGGGGTGTAGTAAGGTGGGGAAGATGGCGAGGTAGGGGGTAATGTGGTTATGGAGTGCGGGTAGTTGGCGCATGTGGTGTTCGAATGGGAGTGGGGTGGTGGTTAGGCTAGTCACGACGGTGAGTGAGGTTATGTAAAATCTACACGGATACACAAAATCACATCAGTACCTTGACGAGAGTGATAAGGTTTGGATACTGACTGCCTTGTCATTAAGTAGTCGGTGGTCGCAAGAGTGTACCTTTCGTATTTGAGTATTATACTTTCAAAGGTTATTTTACTAACTTTATCATTTTGTTTTATTAAAAAATTTAAATTTAATTAATTGGATTGATTGGTATTCGATTTGGAATGACAAACTTATATATATATATTTGAACAATTACGTAGGTAAAATGTTAAAATACATACATTTCAATAATAAATAAATAATATTGCAATAATTAATAAGCGATCGATGCTCCCGCTTATTTAGTGAGCCTGTGAACCTGAAAAAAAAACTCATTTAGCCGCATTGTAAGACATCGAAGCCAAGCAAATTTTGGGATATACTGTCAGGAAAATCGATTTAGCCAAGGTTAAAAACAGTTTTGGAAATTATTGAGGACAAAAAGTTTAATTTTGAGGATATAGAAAAAAAATTTGCGTCTTCCGAATGACGTCACCCAGGATTGCGGATAGCCCTTCGTTACCTCATACGAACTCCTATCTCATCCAACAGTTCCTAAAGTTCGTATCGTGCGACGACTCTAGTTGGGGTACTTATTAAATGAATGTATCAGGCACTGTTATTATAATATGATGTGTACTTTATAACAAATTATTAGGTGACTTAATATCTGTATAACGTTGATTGCGGTGTTCCAATGCACGAATATGATTCTCGACGTGATTTCATGTCATGTCGTAAATAGTAAACATTACACCCAGGTTTTGCTTTGATGTAATGATGGCTTCTATAAATCAAAAATTTAATTCTCGTTCTGCTGCCTTTAAAAATAAATGTACTTTATAGGTCAGCGGAAATTTGCAGACATAATATTTAGTAATTCACTTGTCTACCAGTCGCTTTACGATGTATAGCGTATTTCCGGTTCTGCATACTGATAAAATAATAAGCTTTTAAAGCATGTTAATTTACAGTTAATTACCAGCATAACCAATAAACTTACTTTCTACGGCGCTAAAAGTTCAAATGGTTCACGTACTTCTACAAATACTAAATATTATTATGTTCACTCATTTTCGTACCATATTCTAAGCTGATGAACCTTAGCAGTAAAAACTAGTTAAATATAAGTTTGATAATGAAGTGTTTAAACATTAAACTTTTTCTTTTCTATCGGTCTTGTTGTCCTATGCTCACATATATAAAAATCTCGTATTTATATCGTGAAATCTTTGAAATAGGGTGTCATATCACTAAACCCAAAATGAACCAACAACTTTAATTCACGTTACCCCTCTTAGTTCTAAATGTGTACCGAGTAAGAAGAAACGTTGGGAAAATAGTCCTTATAGGCCATTCCCGATAAAGTGAGCACTGCATAAAGTTTTCTTTCGGCCGTTTTGCAGTTATCTTTACTATTTTTAATACGAAAAGTTCCCTGTAACTAAAAACCAGTGAAATATTTTCAACAGACTTAAAAGTTAACATATGTTGGCCCAATAAAACGCATATTTAATTAATTACATGTTCTGCTGAGTGCTCAGTATATAGTAAACAGCCTATGAGTAGATCATTCACTCCAGAATGATCAAAGGTTAACCAGTTTTAAAAACTGAATATGGTATTAACAAAATCATGTAAATTAAGTCACTGTATTAGGTACTTGATGCGTGCTGAGTTAGATGAAATTCTGATTAATTGTTCATTTAAATGTATCATTTGACAAGGAAAACGTCAACGTCTGCTATTGTGTAACTATTAACACCGCATGAACAAAGTACATAGTCGTGTCACTTTACTAAACACTACCTATATGTGTAACCGACTTCGATAAAATTATTTAAAAAATGGTAATTATGTTTGGCATCTGGCCAAAAAATGTTTTAATTGTTACAATTTCAATAATATGAACATTGCATAAACTAAATACATAACTGTCAAGTTAACTAACTACTATATGAGTACCGAGTTAGATAAAATTCTGAAAAATTATTCCTTAGATATCTCGTATGAACATCATATGTTCATATGGTTACCATTTAGAATATGTGAACAGGGCATGAACAACATAAAGCCATGTCACCTTGCCAAGTACTATAAATGAGAGGGTTAGAATGACAGTGGTGTAAGTCACGTAAATCAATTTTCACATAAACGATTAATTGCTTTTACATATAAAATCCAGCATCCGTTTTTTCAGTACTTGAATTTTACTTTGAAAATTTAATAAATTGAGAAAATTGAGTTTAAGAGAAGGCATTTTAGCCTTAACTTCGCCAAGAAAATTAAAGACGAAATAAATAAATAAATAAAAATGTGTAATAATTGTAACGGAACTCTCTTGAAACATGTTTAATATGATTGAAGGCAGCGCCTCTTCATAAAATTCACTTGCACCGCCATCATTCTAAGCGCTCATATGCGTACCGAACAAGAAGTAGATCTGAAAAACTGTTCCGTAAATATCTCATATGATCAAAATATGCTTAAATGCCTCTGTTGTGAAAATATGAACGCATTGTGAAAACAAGAGGATAAAAGTCCAGTCAAATAAAAAAAAAACTTATTTTTACCGATATTAATGAAATTCTAAAAAATAATTCTTAAAAAATTTAATGTATTCGAAACATGTTAAAATCCCTGAATTTTGAAAAAAAAAAAAAAAGGACGAAATGAACTAAATACAAAAAAAAAAAAGTTGAGTGGTCTGTCATCTCACTAATTAGTATATTTGTACGAAGTTCAACGAAATTCGGGAAAGTATTTCCACAGATATGTCATATTAAACTACAAATATTTAAATAGCCATTATTTTGAAATTGTTAACATTATGGTGAACGAATCATAAGCCAGAATAGTCTGTAGTATGTATGTACCAAGTTTGACGAAGTTCGGAAAATAATATTTCTTCAAATATATTATCTTAATCTAAAAATTAAAACATAGCTTTTTTTATCACGAACACGACATGAGCTAAAGACTCGCTTTTTAGTCGTTAGTGTTTAATAAGTTTGATGTAGCCTAATTCGGGAATTGTTTCCTCAGATTTATTGTATTACTAGCAGTCCCCCGCGGCTTTGCTCGCGAGTATTATTCGTAACTGATAATATTTACTTTAATTGAAAAACCTCTTCGTACACAAGATTGGTACTTCAGTCATCAAGTGTTAGAATGTCCAAGAGGCTAGTTGAACTAATTCTGTAGAAGGATAAGTAGCTATAGCTGTTCACGCGAAAAGCAGTCTTAAGTTTGTCCCTGCCACTAACAGCGACTTCGCCTGGGCCTAATTTATAGCTCTGCCAATTTGACGTTGTGGGGTAACTACAGACACCTAAGGTAAGTGGTTAATCGAATGAGAAACATTTGTTTACCCTGAGCACAACCATTGGTGACGGTGCCCTCGATTATATATTGTCAAAATAGTCACTTTAACTTTATTGACATTACAAAGTTTCAGAGGGTAAAGGTTTCGCGGAAACGTATTTGGTGCCCCAAACCTAAGATTAGTGAGATGATATATCGTCGGTTTACTGCCGAAAGTGACAATGTCAAAATGAGATAAAATTATAAAAATGCTAGGAATATGTATATGTTGTTCACGAACAATTGCCCAAGTTTAAAGTCTATTCGTCGTTTCGTACTGTTGTGTCACAGTATAGTAACATACCACATTTTTGTTAATATCTACAATTTATTACAGTTTTTAAACGAAATAGCATTTATGACTTAAAAATTTTTTGCAGTATACCGACAATATGTCAGCTGATATTGTAGAGGAACCTAAGTGGAAAGCGAACTGCAATTTTACCCCTTTTAAAGACTACATGTATATTGCACTAATTCGATCTGCCTTGTAGTTTTTGTGTGTCAGAATTGAACGTTTGCACGCAGCTTTTAACGGAATTCGAGTCCAGAACCTCCCGGAATTTAGACCTGAGTGACAAACAACTGCGTCACGTAACGTCGAAATAATTCATGAAAATAAAATTTATTGAAAAAAAAAAAATATATATCTGTGTCCTGGGCACATAGAGGTTGTACAACACCACGTCTCGATAGGTTACTGTAAAGTGAAACTCCTGTATAAGTTGTTTCTCGCTGCTCGTTCCTGCTTTTCGGATCGTCTGCCTTGATTATTGACCAACTAAGTTTTATTCTTAATAATTACGTTTCTTACAAATAAAAAAATACATACATATTTTTTTAAATATTTACGTAAGCATCACTCTGACGCGAACACCACCTCAATATCGCTACTGGTTAGATAG